>VWZO01020510.1:256594-292083 GCA_013396975.1 Bucco capensis | reverse complement strand
CTGAAGTGAGGGGCCCAGAACTGGACACAGACTTCAGAGACATTTGGCAACTTCTTACATTTTATTGGTTTGCAGGTAGAACATTCAGACAACACTTCTGAATCTAGAAATAAATCAGTCAAGGGACAGGAAGCTAAAGATCCACTAAGGCAAAGCAGATTTTAATGATTATATTCTTAATAATTAAACCAAACACCATCACAGCTAAGTGGTTTTTTTTCCAAGATCTTTTCTTTATCCTTACTTTTTTCTTTATCTCTTCCTTCAGATAATTGGAAAGCACAAGCATGCAGTAGTGCCAAATGGTGGCTTCCAGAAAGGCTGAAATGGAGCAGTCAGACTCAGTTTATCTACAAGATTTGTGTGGAAGTTAGGATATTATTTTGCAAACAAACAAAAAAAAACCCCTACTTCTCTTTTCTGGGTGAATGAATGACAAGCATGTGCTATGCTTTTAAAGTACTTATCCCCAAGCCAAAACACTGTAGAGAGATTTTGTAGTCTTGCTACTTCAGAAAACATCAAAACTTACCACTATTATATTTTCTCACCAATCCTGGAAGGGTTCAGAAGATGTATAGATGTGGAACATGGTTTCATGGCATGGTGATGTTGGGTCAGTGGTTGGACTTGATGATATGAGACATCTTTTCCAATGATAATGTTTCTGTGACTCTATTAAATCATTCTTAATAAGAGAAACAGACAGATTATGTTCAATAAAAACAGAAACAGTGCTGAATATGTTTAAACAAGTTTTTGCATTGATAAACAAGACTACTGTGTATTTTTTTTCAATCATGCAGACACAAAAAGCCATCAGTACTTACTAAAGAATTTGTAGAGTGCTCAGGGCAAGTTACAGCTGGATCCTCTTAAAAACCTCAATCTTTTCTAATAAATGACTCATAAAAATATTGTAGTCGTGAAGCTTTTTGGAAATCTATATAACTGAAAGGGATTTTCACCATTTGAAGAAATGTTATTGTAAATATCATCTTTAAATCTGTTGCTTTTGCAAAGAATTTCTCTTTCAAACAGCCCAGAAATTGAGTTTCAAAACTGACAAATTTACTACAGTAATTGTTTAAATGACTTTGGCAGAGTAATGCTTACTACTAGGCAGGGCTAAGACACCTGGAAGGAAAGTCTTGTGCATCTCTGTGTGTAAATCTGAGTACATGAGAATTTGCTGTCCAGTTAACTCGGTAACAGTTCTACCAAGCCAAACAACCTTTTTTCTTTTTTCTTTTTTCCTCTCCTCTCCTCNTCCTTTCCTTTCCTTTCCTTTCCTTTCCTTTCCTTTCCTTTCCTTTCCTTTCCTTTCCTTTCCTTTCCTTTCCTTTCCTTTCCTTTCCTTTCCTTTCCTTTCCTTTCCTTTCCTTTCCTTTCCTTTCCTTTCCTTTCCTTTCCTTTCCTTTCCTTTCCTTTCCTTTCCTTTCCTTTCCTTTCCTTTCCTTTCCTTTCCTTTCCTTTCCTTTCCTTTCCTTTCCTTTCCTTTCCTTTCCTTTCCTTTCCTTTCCTTTCCTTTCCTTTCCTTTCCTTTCCTTTCCTTTCCTTTCCTTTCCTTTCCTTTCCTTTCCTTTCCTTTCCTTTCCTTTCCTTTCCTTTCCTTTCCTTTCCTTTCCTTTCCTTTCCTTTCCTTTCCTTTCCTTTCCTTTCCTTTCCTTTCCTTTCCTTTCCTTTCCTTTCCTTTCCTTTCCTTTCCTTTCCTTTCCTTTCCTTTCCTTTCCTTTCCTTTCCTTTCCTTTCCTTTCCTTTCCTTTCCTTTCCTTTCCTTTCCTTTCCTTTCCTTTCCTTTCCTCCTTCTCCCTTCTCCCCTTTCCTTTCCTTTCTTTTCCAAGGGAAATGTACTTATCTCTAAATATTACTCAAATTTCATTGAGTTATTGACAAAGGAACTGTAAAACCAAACCAAAAAACCCAACCCAAAACAAAACAAACCGTTGCAATCCATTCTTTGTCTATGTTGTCCTATTTATGTTTGCAGGATAATATTTGTGAGTAATGAGTATGGGATTGGGTCATTTCACAGCCAGCTGAATGGTCTGAGAATAATGAATTCAAACTGACATTGCAGAACTCCCCAGAGATGTGTGGAGCTAAGTATTGTCTCTATGCTGATCTTAAAAGTGAATACTGCTTCTAGAAATCCAAGAGCAACCTTTTATAAAAAATGAATATGGAGTATAATAGGTAGTAATAAAACTTATGGGTATTTTTACTGATAAACCAAAAAATATTCAAGCTATAATAGTTGCAAAATTATTACTGAAACAGGAAGAACAACCACAAGCTTTATAAAAAATTACTATAATACTGTATGATTATGTGTTCTCCAAGGGTCATGTTAGAAAACACCAGCTTGTAAAAAGGATAAAACTATCTAAGTATACTGTCAAATAAAGTTCCCATTGACAATGAGGGAGAAAAAAAATCTAAAAATCACTTAGGGCCTATAAAGAGATTTAGATGTAGACTAAAACATGGAATACTCTATTGATTTATGTACTGATATTGGAGAGAGAAAAAAGATTAGAATTTGGAAAGGAATTTTAAATGTTGTAAGGTTATTATTAAATGGATATTTACCCAAAAGTCAGAGGAGTTGGGCTGAGATAACATCTGTTTGGACATAGATGAGTAAGTAAATTCCAGAGCCATTTGGACAATCATATTCTGGTATGTCATAAGGCTCTGGATATAATGTAAGTTAAGCAATGCATTCCTTAAACTGGGAAAAATCATAGTCATATAAAAATTATATCAAAATGATATTACTGTATAAAAATAACTTTTATGAAGCAAACCCCAGTTCATTTTGCTTATATGTAGGGCACACTGTATCTTGTATATATTATTTAGGCACTTGTATAAAATGTTTATATTTGCATTTATTATGGATTTGATAATGATTGTATCCTCATTTCTGTAGAAATTATAATTCCAGAGGATAAAAAAATCTGGGAATCCAACTTGCTGATGCTAAGTAGGCTAGATATATAAGAAAACAATGTAAATTCATCTAAATTCAATTATTGTATTTAATTAGAAAGTTGAATGAATATCCTTCATCATTTTAGAGATGATGTAGCTCCTCCTCTTACACTATGTTGTTATACATAGACAGAAAGAAGAGAATAATCTCTCTTCTATTTTTTTAGTTCCTTTTCAATATATTTGTACTCTGGATGAACTAGTTACTGATTAGAACTAGTGGNAGTGGCAGAATCACCTCTCTGGATCTGCTGCAATAGAAAAGGATAGTCTTGTCAAAACCTGGCTTAAGACTTCAACAAACTGATAGAGATGTTTAGCCAGGACTTCACCTAGCTCAGTAGTTTGAGTTTCTTCAAAATTTAGGGAACACTTATATGAATATTCCTTGGTAGTAAAATTATAACTAATAAAAAACGATTGTGAATTTATTGAAACAATTATTTTTGAACAACTTTTTTAAATCTAAATTTTTTTTAATTGTTTCTGTTACCCCACTTTGCTTAAGTGGAAAACAAAAGAAAGAATATGAAACCTATTCCAGCTTTTGGAGACTTCCTTCATTGTTAAGAGTCCTGTGCTCAAGCTGAGACCAGAAGATCAAGCACAACAAAAGCTGAATGAGGACAGAGATAAACCAAGCATGAGGAGGACATGAACTGTGCTCTGACTTCCATAGAAGCAAAATCACAATTTTCTTAATACTGAATGAAAATAAGCAAAAAGCATTTTATTGTAGTTTAAAAGAGTGGAATTCAGCCCTAGTATTGATGCTCATAAACCAGAAATTTTTAATCCTCACATTTTATCATGCATTTATCATTATTTAACCCTGCTGAACTCCCTTGAAGTAAGTTGATACAGGCTTAGGCTATAACTTGTAACTAACATTTCAAATCCTAAGTCACTAGACTGAAGCAAAATTGGTGGTTTAGCAATGCACAGTATTTTCACATAAAAAAGGCAAAACAAAAGGAAAGGAACAAATCTCCTTTTGAAATAGACTCTATTATTTGGGTTTGCTGGATTTTTGTTTCTTTTGAAGGGAGACTTAGGGTACTTGATGTACAATAATTAAAAATCTGAGGATTTATTATGATACTTCAAGATATCATAAAGGTTTGTGCAAAACAGAGTTCAAATTGCAATTGGTCTAGTTCCTTGGAGCTGTTTAAACTAGAAAGAACTCATCAGTTTTACAGTCTAGGTTTTTAATGAAGTGTATTATCCCAAATGGGTCAATCTGAGAAACACCACAGTAAAAGCTTGTTGTATTTGGCTGGGATCTGCAATTGTTAGGAATCAGTCCAAAATTCAGTGAAGTCATGGATTTTCATCAAGTCAGTATAGATTAATACAGACTAGATCTGTCACACTTCAGCTAAAAATGACCTTTCTTTACATGTATGTGCATTCCCTTTAATTCAGTTACCAAGATATCTATTTCTTAAGCCCTAGAAAGTACTTTTCATGGGAAAAATACCTTCCCTGTCAATTTTTCAACTGATGATTATAAATAGTCATCATAAATCCTGCAAACTACAATGAGACTAATCCTGGGACAGAAAGACCTATGCAAATACCAAGACCACAGATATCCAGTTTTTCCAATGAAATGCAAGTATATTTAGGGATTTCAATCATAGGTGAATGTTGGAAAAGATGCAGCTGTATGTTTAGGGAGTTTCTTTGCATTGCTTTTCTTGAGAAACTGTTGGGCTAATTTCCACCCATATTTATCATCACACACAAAATTGCTGCAGTTAAGAAAATTGCTGTTTGATGTATAAAAGGGTGAATTGTTCTTCTGAAAGTAAGATATTATAGGGTTTGGCAGTTCTTATATTTGGGTCTGTGAACTGTGAATGTTCTACAATGTTCTCTTCTACCTAGTGTGCTTGAACTGTTGATACATCTCTGAATGAATCTTGTAAATGCTGGTCCCATGGCTGCACTCCAGTTTTGGAACCTTTGTTACAGCAAATGGAATAAAGGTTTTTATAATCAAGTAACATATATGCTCGCTGTGTTATGTAAATTGCACCATTTCTGTTGTTTCTAAAGTCACCTTTGAAATATTTCAACAGTAAAACTTCCTCAGTGTTGGATTATATTGATATTTGATTGGCACCACACACTTTGTATACAGTTATAGGATTTTCTTACATTCACTGCCATATGTGGAAAAGTTTTTTGCAATGCACTGCAGGTTATTCACTGATACAAGTACTGAGGTATGTAAGATGGCATTTTGACTGACTGGGCCAAAATAATGTGTAAAGTCCACTAAGCTAGGCTTTCTGTAATTAAGATGCTTATGTAGTTCCTTCTAAAAATGGGAATGATACTGGCTTTATTTGTTTTAAATTTTATTTTAATGAAGGGAAAGAAATGTGAGCAGGATAGAGAACAGTTAGTGATTAGAGAGTTTGACCAAGCTGTAAGAAATCTAGGTTCTCTGTCCTCTTCTACATGAATGTGTTAGTATCTAAACCATCTGCTTTCCAGGAAAATGCTTTTGCCACTGGCTGTCACAGTCCTGGGCACAAGGACACTCCACTTCTGTAGCTAAAACTTTGCCAGCATTGCAGAAAGCACTTGAAGTATGGGGTTGGGAAAGGAAGGAGACAGAATCTCAGTTCTTTAATTCAGTAATAATTGTATTTGGTGCCTGAAAGCTGCAAGAGCTGTTGGTGAATGTTCAGTTCTAAAGGCAATGCCACCCATGTTTAGGCTTAATATTCGAGTGAGGCACTGAACCATCAAGAGGATGGTGGTGGTGGTGGTGCTGGGCTACAAACATTGAGGAAGTTTTACTGTTGAAAATATAGGTGCTTATGTGACCTGAGGAGCCATACTTGTGTGCCTGAGTGCCTGCATTTTATTCTTGTCTTGCTTTTTGTGCTTGCCTCCTTTGGCAGGTGATGGCTTTGGCAATTTGCCACAAATCATGCAGAAAGCTGTAATGGAGAGGGAAACTGAACCAAAGCCACCTACCTTTCAGGCTAGTGATCTAATCAGCTAATCATCCTCTGGCCCTGCTGTTCTGTTCTGGGTGATCCCTACGAAGGGGATCAGGTTTGTTTGTAAGTTATCCTCTCCACAGCAGATCCCTGGGGCTCCAGAATGGAGATGTCTAAAAGGCTTAATTAGGACCTACTGGTGTGACCAAGCATCTGTTTACAGATAGGTGGGGTAAAAACCTGCAAATCCAACCAGGCAGAGAAGCCTGAAGGGACACTGACAACTGTCTTGGAGTGCTAACATCCATGCAGAGTGGCAGAAGTAAAAAAAAAAACCCAAAACCACAAAATCACAGTGGAGGCCATCAGCCAGACCCAACTGTGGGCTCTGTGCTCCCACATCAGCTGCTGAGGCATTAAGGCCAGTTCATCTCACTTGAATGTTGTAAAATAATTAGTTGAAAAGTATGAAAGACACATTATAGATGCAAGACAGCTGAGGGCCTATAAAAGTCTCTAAGAAAGGAGTCTTTAAAGCTACTCTTTTCTTGTCAGTTGACAGGGAGAGAGCAAGAGGTATAATTTCAGCTCTGAATGTCAGCACAGTACATCCTGTGGAAAAAATTAGATGTGAGTAGCAAGACAACCCTAATTCTGTTATTTCTTGGCTTTATAAACTTATATGCCTAACATTTCATAATCTATAATTTGATGTAATTTTTACATAAGGCTATTTTCTACTGGGAGAATTTCTGAGCTCACTCTAATGCAGGTGAATAAGTTTGCACCTTTGGAGACTCACTGGAGAGTAAAGTGACTTTATTAACAAATTTAGAGTAATGATGCTGTTCATTGGTGTTCCAACAGGCATCAAGGTGTCAGCAAGGTTGGGAATCTCATGATGTATGCTCTGAGTGAGCCTGTTCCTACAATTTTAAGAGGCATGAGCTGGCAGGCATATGCTGGCCTCGGGGTGGTTACTGCTGGAGTGATGTGCTTTGTGGGGCTCTCCTCAAACCTCCAGGTGCTGCTCCTGAGAAACTCTGCCCCACGTGGGGCCAAGGAGCAGCACCCAGTCGGGCTCTGCTGCATTCCAGGAGCACTGCCTGAGACCAAAATAGAAACTCCTAACAACCAAAGGTGAGAACTTTTTGTTTGGTAAAGCCAAGAAAAGTGTTAGTTACTCAGCCTGGGGAGGCTACGGAAAAACAGTTATTTAGTAGTAGGTCTGTCCTGGAGCATACAAAAAAATACACACACAGTTCATAGAGTGTGATTATCAATTTGTGTGGTTTAGATCAAATTCTGTTCTTAACATCAAGAAATCCTGTGCAAGCCCACGCAACAGCAACAAAAGTAGTATTGCTCTGTAGTTCCTGTGATTGAAGGGGTCATAATTTGCCCTCAATTACCTTTAGCAAAGCATGGATCTAAAGTAAATCCTTGGAGCTGACCCTTCTCAGATTTGCAAAATGTTCAGATGAGCTCTGGCTTTAAAAGTGGCACATGGCTCCAATCTCACACTTTAACAGCAGTAAATGTACCTTCTGAATTTACCTGTGCTTTTGCAGTTGGAGAACTTCAGAAGATAAAAAGTTAATGTGATATAAACGGAGGGCTGACATGCTTGCACTGTGAAGGCAGGTTAATCAGCCTCTTAACATCCTGTATTTCCCCTGGCAAGTAATGACATTATGCTTCAATCACATCAACCTTTTCTTAACACTGCCCTCAAGAAAGATTTGGAGAAGATAAGCATTTCCCATAACACTTTCCCCCCCTTTACTTGCATCAGCTATATATGATTTATCTTTTAATGTGTTAAGGCCAGCTCAGTACTCCCTGCCCAAGATAATCTCTCATTGACTCCACTGGGAGATTTTCTCATGACAAGAACTTTAAACAGAACACCAATTTTATTCTGTTTTTAATGTGCTTCTGACAAATTTTTTAATTTTTTATCTCCTTTTTAATTTTCATTTCTGTCTCAGTGAAGCAGTAGAGATAATTTATTGGGATATAGTTTCAACACTGTTGTTTCAGCCCTGCTTGAACACCTGCCATGGATGATAAATGGATAGCCTGGGTACTGGTGTAAATTATGGAAGTGCAAGTATTGCATTAGTCTTGCTAAAACATCATCAGCCACAAATTACTTAATGGTATCCAAAGTTAATAGGACATTAACAATAATATTGTGACCAGTAAGGAATGTACTATTGAATGTAGGGCAGGTGTTTGCATCACAGGTGTGTAACATGCCATGAGCTGGGATTTTTCCTCTTGTGCTTTGCTTATAACTTTACTTTTTATAGTGATCTTTGAGCATAGACACTGAGTTGAGTAATTTTTGGATGGCAGGATTGCTGTTATCAATGATATTTTGTCTTCATTTACATTGGCACTTAGCAATATTTTTATATTATTAATACTGGTTATAATTTATTATCATAATGTTAATAATTAATATAATATCTAAATATTANCGTTTGTGAAGCCTAGCCATACATATACATAAATATTACAGTGTTCTAATATTTTCATCCTTTTTTGCTACAAAGACACTTTGATATTGACTTGGTTTGAAAAACTGAAAGCCTGCATAAACTTTGCCTTCATATTATGGACTGTAGAAGGTTTTTGTACTGTGGAGACAGTCCTAAATTTTATCATGTATTTGCTAGCTTTAAATTATACCTTAATTCAGACTTACCTTTAGTAACAGAAAAAAAAACAATGTATGAAATCAGTATGGCTACTTTTGCTATTAAGCCTGTTTGGAAAATGAGTTCCCAATTTAGGATGCTATAGAGAAATGAGATTTTCGTTGATAATGTTCTTTTATTTTACTCATCATGGCAGCTGTTGTAACTATATGCTTTAACTGGGAAATAGGTTTTGCTTATTTCATGGGAATAAGTTTTGATCTTTTTTGTGTGACTTTTGCATGAGCTTCATTAAAAAATGACATGATCAATTTAAAACAGTTCCCCTAATGATTTTATGAGGCTCTTGAACCTTTTTCCTCATTATCTTTAGTGACTGACATGTAACCAATTATCAAAAGATAGTTTTGCTTGTGCTATGTGTTATGAAGCTCAGTGACCTTGTCCTCTTCTGTTTTTCACCAAGATACTTAGAATTTGCATCTCCCAATTCACACCAGTTCCAGTGTGACCTTTGCCATCCAGTGAATGGAGAGGAGTGGGGGGATTGGTTTTGGTTTGCTATAGCTAAATAGGCAACCGGAGACATGTGCCACTGAAGGTGGCAAAGTATTAGAAACTATATCATTAGAATTAGATTTAGAAATAGATTTTAGAATTAGTATTAGAAACTATATCATTGCTGCCTTCCTCAGTTTCCTCTGATGTCTTTGAATGGAAAGAGTTGGGGGCAGCAGGATAACACATGGGGAGGTCAAGATGCTTCTGTTTGCCTTGGAGGGGCAGTCATGCTGATTAGACTTGTTTTGCAGCTTTCACCTTCAATCAGCTGCAACCCTAAGATGATGCAATTTCTCCTTGTCTGGTTTTGGTATGTAAGCTCCGTTATGGAGAACCACATAGGGCTGGAGGATGTATCACCATCCTTTGCTATTCACTGTGCTTCATTGCTGTGTGGCACATGATAGGATGGAATTGAAATCACTTGACAGTCCTGTTGTTTAATGAGTTTCAAAGCTGGAGAGAATATGTCAGTGTAGACCTGCTTTCATAAATAAGATAAAGATACCTTGAAAAAAGTAAACCAAAGCCAAAAATAAAACCAAACCTGAATTCCCATGCCACAGTGAATCTGAATCTCCATCCAGGCTCACCAGGTTGCAGAGCCCTACTGTTGTACTGACCCTGCAATACTGCATGGCTCCAAAGCATGTGCCAGGTAACTGTGCTTGGCTCCAGCTGCTCCATTTGTGTTTTACCTGTGTTTTGACTATCCCTACACCCCAGTTTTCTAGTAGCAGAAATGGTTGCCCTACCTTGGAAATTGTGAGGCTAGATGTAACTTCTGAAGAATAGCCAGGAAAAGCAAAGTAGACCAGTCCTTTGTATCTTAAAGGTCTTTTCCAACCTAAACAATTCTATGACTGTGCTCCTTGCCCATCTTTCAGAAAGCCTTATCAGCCACATATCAGACCTTAATTATAGTAATAGAAATACAGCAACACAGCAAGAAGAGATCAATATCTACCACCTTCAAGTCCAAAGACATCACTTTGTTTCTGGGATGGTGGTTTTCCAAGCATCCTCAGGCAACAGTGTCTCTCTGTGGTTCACTACCCTCCTGTGTGAGTACCATCTACAAAGCAGTCCTGTTTCTGGCTGCTTAGTAACAGTTACTCTCCCTTCTTCGAGTCAACTCCACATATACCCAAGTGTTATGAACACAGCCAGCGAGTGCAAAGTGGCAGATGGTATTAAAATCATACTTAAAATTGCTGCCACCATGTTTAGTTCATTCACAGTCAATGCCATGGAGGAGGTGCTTTCTAGAAACATTTCTGTGCTCGCACTTATTGCAATTCAGACTGAATGCCTCTGCATAAACAATTAATCTGACTTCTTTGCATCAGGCTCCCTTTTGATAAATACTGCTGTTGCTGCTTGTTTGCACAGGGTGAAGACCTATCACTTAAAAACATTTACTTGATATATTTACATAGAATTCTGCATTCTCTCAAGACCTGTTGGCAGCACAAAGTTATCCTACAATGTCAGCTGTTACAAGGTTGTGAGTTTCTTGGCTCCTCAGTGTTGCAATGAAACAAAGCACTTGCAGTTGCTTTGCCATTTGGCTGTTATGTTGCTTTCCATTTAACAAAAAAAGCAATTCTTGAATGTCATATGAGCATCAGTATCAGATTTCTGAGTGATTAGACTGATGGTACAGGTAGATCTAAAACTGTTGCTACTGCTGGTGTGTACTAAACCTTTAGTAAGGTCTTTGATGTTCTACCTGAGTGCTTACAAACTGTTGCCACCTTAGTCTGCCAGCATTTTTGATGTTCCAAAATGTGAAAATGATAACCACATATCATTAGCAACCTGTTGCTGTTCAAAGATAAAAGCTAGTGATGGCAGAAGCAATGTTAACAGCCACAGTCTTATCTTAGAGACACGTTAACTGAGCTGTGCTGTGCACTAGGATTTGTCTTGCTATCCATTAAAATAATTAATCAGCAAAATGGCATGTTAATGAGGACTGTAGAGATGCCTAGATGGGTCCATAAAAATGAGCCTTTATGCCTGAGGCCAGATTCTGTTCTCACTTGAAAAAAGGAAAATCCAAAAGAAATTCTGTTGGCTTTGGTTGCAGTGTGTGAATAAAATCACAAGTGGATCTATAAAACTGAGGCAAAGTATAATACAAACAAATGATTTTGAGAGTGATTGTTAGATTCATCTGAGGGAGGAAAAAAACCTGTGGAAACTGTGAAATATTACAAAAATTAGTTTTGCTAGAAAGAAATAACTTAGGGCTGTGGTCACAACTGTATAATCTGTCACTGAAATGTATGCAGGCCTAGATGATAGCTGGGGAAAAGAAAACCCCCTAAATGTTGATAGGGAAGTGCTTGGAAGCAAAGTGCTTAGTAACAATCAGAAGAGATGACAGATTGTATTATTGCACAACAATAAGTCTTCAAGGTATTAGAGGTATCAATTTACAGTGCTTTCTATACCATTATTACCTGCTGCAGTCTGGCTCTAATCACAGCAATAGAAACCAGGGTAGCTCCATGGGTGTTTGTGACTTTCTCTGAATATTTATGAAGGTTAGAAATGAAATCAGGATCTTGCTCTCTGTTCTTAGCCCATCTGTATAACCAAGAAGGCCAAATGAAGCTTTTAGTCATTATACTTAATTGGATGAATGGCCTTCAAAGCTGTCAATAAGTGGTGTGTTCACAGTAAGGTAATTAATAACACTATTTCCTTTTGGAAGACATATCATTAGCCATTATTTCTCGAGATACAACACTGATGTCTTTATTCAAAGAGGTAATTGCAGGTTACCCACCAATTCCCCACCAGTGACATCATCTTTGCAAACTGAATCTCACAATCTGTCACTTTTGAATTCATAATTAGGATATTTTTCTAAGGACAAGTGAATGTTATTGAAAGAAATACCTACTTTGTCGTTCCAGGCATAAGCGCAGCCATATGAAGAGTGAGGAGCTTGGAACACAAATGAGGCTTATGAGTTGTTAGACTGAACATCTGGGACCTTCAGAATGACTCTATTGAAGGATCCAGCAAAAGCCACCAAGAAAAACTGGCAGCTGTATCACCTCTGGTGTGTCACCAACCATTTTGATGGCATACTTGAACAGACATGCCAAAAAGATTCTCTGCTGCAGAATTTATTTGCTGATTGAGAGTATTTTGTAATGATAGATAAAGAGATTCTGTTAGATTGCTCCCATTTAGAAATATGTACTATACAGTGTGCATGTCCCTTTTCACCCTTAATTAGCTAATGTGCCATGCAGTGCAGTTGGTTTCCAACCCTATCCTGGGAGATCAGAACTTGGGATAACAATGGGTTACTTCGGTGCTTTTTTTGTTCATCCTATTTAAATGAATGTGTACAAATAACAAGAATTCTTCACCAAGAGGTGAACAATTCTTGCTGGTGGTGTAAAGCTATACAGGAAAATTATGTCTGTTTGTGTCAGTGTGAAATCCTTAAATATAATCATAGTTTTCAGCTATCTCGGAGAATCACTCCTTTCCTTCTTGCATTAGCCATTCAGGTTTGTCAGTACCTTGGGAGTTTTGTAAGGATATAAGAGACAGCATGGTTTATGCAATGGCTTTGATCTACAGACTTCAAACAAGTACACTCTGCAAGTCTTTGTCACAGACTCAAAAGCCTAGCAGGAGCTGGTACCCATTCTACATCCAAACCCAGATACTTTGATTTGGTTTTTATGGCCACATCCTACCAATAGCAGGAACTTATTTAACATGGTTTCTACTTGCCTGGTCCTTACTGTTGGTTTGATCTTAAGTTGCCTTTCCTGTGCATCGTCTCCTTGCATCCTGGTTCTTCCCCTGTCAGAGCTGCCCTAAGCCCTTTGCTGTAATGGGACAGTGGTGAGGTGCCCATGGCTGACTCCACAGACGTGCCCCAACTGAACAAACTGCCCCAGTCCTATACAAGGTTGACTAAGAGACTGAGGAGAACCACTCTGCAGGTATGTCTTTGTCTTACTCTCATTATAGCAAGCTCCTTAGCTTTGCTTGCTGCTCCTCTTCTCTGGTTAGCATTCAGGGCAAGCATGTGCTGTAGCTGCAGGGCAACAACTAAGATCCCAAGTACTGTTTCAGCTGCAGAGTAGTGTCAGGAGCTGTTTCATATTGCCTTTTAGCTATTAATTTTGCTCTTAAACTGAGTTTTTGTCTGCACCCAGCTACATATGTGTTCTGGAAGTGAGATGGCCTTCAGCTGACCCTATGTCACCTCCTGTACCCTGAAGAATTTGAGATGCAAAAGAAGGGTTACAAAGGACTTCACTTAGAGGGCTAATAGCATGGCTGATGTCCAAACAGGGTACAGAACTTGGAACAGCTCCTGAGCAAAAGTAGTTTTGATGGCCTTGGTATTCTTGACCCAGGATAGGAAGATTATTTCTTATTTTACCTGTTACAGCTTTGCAACACTAGCAAGAGCTGTCAGAAAGCTATAGCATAGTGGAAACTCTGCAGTTTCTTTCTTGGTGGTTTAAAGATGTGGTGCTAAGCAGTTTCTTCTGGTAAAATATTTTAAGTAGTGACATAATTTCCTTCAAATAACTATCATTTTCAAGATCAATAAAAGTGAGAGCTTTATGGTCTGTATTAACTCAAACAGCCTTTTGGAGAATGTCTGACATTTTATGAACACTTACTGTCTGGGTTTTCTACCTACTCTTAAATAATGAAATAATTAACACCTGGAAAGCTGTAATGATGTCAAGAAAGAAGATCTAACACCTAGTGCTGCCTGGAATATCAGACATCAGAATTTCTCATTTGTAAACAATATTTTTCTTACAGGGCTTGCAAGTATCAAGGAACCTTTATCTCAAAGCTGCTGCAGGAAATGTTCAGACCTTCACTGTGTGGATGCCTGATGGCATACTAAAAAAAAAAAAATGACCTCCCTACATTAGAAATTTAGACCTTGAAAAACCATAGACAGGATTTCCCCATTTAAAAATCTAGACAGAATGGTAGTGCATGGCTGCATTTCAAAAGCAACATGAAAAATACAAATTCTTGATTTATTAAGCAGAAGGTGGATTTTCCTCTATGCTAATTCCTTGAATGTATGAAAAATTGTAACACACACATGTAGAACAATTAAGGCATAATTATTGAGAAGTGAAAATCTGGCAAGAAAACTTCTTTGAATTTCACATTTTAAATACACAGAGTTGAATCCTAGAAATCTTTCTTTAGTAGAAATACTTGTGTGATAAAAGAGTGTTCAATAAATGTCCCTTTATCCAAATGCATTTCCTAGATGATAGGGTAGATAAAACGATAAAGCCCATAAGTGTTTTATTTGCAAGAGTAAAGTGACTGCTGAATGAGTGTGTTTCCACAGCTCTAGAAGGCAGCAGCTGCAGCCAGTGCTGACAAGGGGAATGAAACACAAGGCCATGCACACAGGAGCTGGATGCAGGTAAGAGGTGGACACCCTCCTGCAGGCATAGATAATCCTTGTAAGACCTCTCCCATTTCTGCACTAGTACTAGTGTACATCGCAGACAGAACTCAGGACCAAGGCCCTCATAATGCCTTCTCTCCAGTTTTTGCCTAGCTGAATTAGCAGGATAAGAGTGGGGTAGTGTCCTAAAGGAGGATTGGCATTTGGGGCAGCTATGGAAGCTCTTCCAGATTCCTGAAGCAGAGCTTGTCACAGGGCAGTTGAGCACTGCATTCTGGGTTGACTTATTCTAGTAGGATGCAGTCAATTCTTGATAAAGGAGCTCAAGGTTTGTCTTAAAATCAAGGTAGAGCAACATAAAACAAATCTTTTTACTTCTTAAAGACTTCTCATGAGACTAACACCTAAAAGAATGCTCTTCCCTCCAAATCACGAACACCTTTTTTGTCTCGCTGCTCCTTTGGCTAAAAGTATGTGTTTCAGCTCTATGTCATTGAAATCAGTAAGAAAATCACAGGAGAGGATCTGGCCATTATTGTTTAATAATTCACACAACTGTTAACATTGGCCCTAAGTACTGAAGTGAAGCAATGGTTGTTTTGCACAATCTTAGTAGGTGCTTGGAGATGGCTTTGTGCAACAGTAGCTGTTGTAGGATGATAAGCACAACTCGTATCTTAGAAGGCTATGGACATATCAGCAGAAGGAGTTATTAATGATCATAACCCATAATTATCAGCAAAATGCTAGCTGTTCAGTCCATCGATTATATTAAAGCACCTCTTAGAAAGGTGTAAAGCATGAGCATTATACCTGTTGCATAATGAAATCATTATGTAATGAATATGTAATTATGTAATGAATAAATAATCTTCCTGATGCTGCCAAATGTTAACTGTATTAATCACTAGAGGGCAGATTATAATCCACGCTGGGTACTTCCCTGCTGGCTGCATGTGCCACAAGGAGACAAGAGCTCTCAGCAGCTGCCTCACTGGCATGCAGGCAGGGTGGGAGTAGAGGAAGCCAAAGCTCAGCCCTTCCCAACCCAGCCAGAGTCAGAGCTGGGATAGAGGACACAGAGAAGTAGTCCAAGTTCAACAAGTCTGATAGGCATTGTGTCCTCCTGTTGAAATAAAGGGCAAATTCAGACTATGCTGACTTTTAGTAGAAATTGAGTTGATTGCTATTTCTGGAATTATATGAATGTGTTGTTTGGTTTTTTTTACTTCTGTTCAAATTTCTGGCAGATTCAAAGCTCCAATCCAATAAAAAGAGCATTTGTGATAGTATAGCTAACTGTATGCAAAAATGTTTGCAGGCATTTATGATTATTTTATAAGCTCACTAGTATTTAATGTGCATCCTATCCCCCTCCCCCCCCCCTTTTTTTTCTTTTCAGGGTTTATGTGAATACATATATTACTGTAAATTTTCTCCAGTAGCATTTTATAGGAATCTACATTTGGGGCTTAATTAGAGTCTGTACACCACTTCCAAATCATTCAGACTCAGTTCTCGTGTTAACATAAGGCCATCCTACCTATGTATATCCAGGACAACTATAGTATGCTGTGTCATATTTAACTTAAGCCAAAAAGAGTTGAATGAAGTTTGAGATCAAGACAGTTCTTGTCTTTTCCTCCAAATTGTGGCATAATGATAAAATCAGTAATGATTCAATACTTTGGGTTTTTAAAGGAGAGACTAAATATAGATATGGAGGCCTCTCACTCAACTTGCTGACCCTGAACCAAGTGACTGTAGGTTTGCACTGACAAGGGCCTCATTGTTCTTTTGATTAATCAAACCCACTGAGCCAGGTAAATCTTTAAACAAGATGAATGGGCAGCATTTTTAAGAAGTAAAATAATTCACTAGGCTTTGGATGTGTTTCTCTTTAATTAGTTTGATGAGCACAAAGTCTGAAGTCTTGTCAGACACCCAGTATTAACTTTGTATGGTGACCTAGAAATGGAGCATTGCAGAGGTAAGAGAATGGACAGGTGAAACTAACAGAATAAGAGATCTTTTTTGTTAAAGCCTTTTGCCAGATGAAAAGAATCATTACCAGATTGATACTTCTAATTATACTGTTATTAGGGTACTACTGCAGGTTCCTATGGTGCATGAAGCTCTCCTTCTTTCAACAACTTGATCCAAAAAGAGTAAAATACAGGTATTAACCCTTTCACTGGAAATAAAGCTGAATATATAAGCAAGCTAAAAGAACACAGTTTATTTTAAAGTCATGATCCTTTTGAAGATTCTGGAAAATTCTCAAAGGGTCTTTAAAAATTTGAGTAGTAAACAATACTGAAGAGTAAATTACATAGCCACTGTGCATTCATGCCAGAGGCCAAAGATGGAGAAATAATGATTTGTGTTTCTCAAGATAGCAAATAAGGAAAGAAGATGTTTTTCCTGTTGATCTATTGTTGCATGACTGGAAACTGTGAGATGAAGTTTCTGGCACTAAGATGTTGTTCAGACTATTGAAAAGGAGCCAAGAGCAGGTAACACACTAGGCTGCAGACAACAACATTATTCAAGGTCACGTTCAACTCATGAAGCAGCTGTTTAATCTATGAAGTTTGAAATACTTCCCTTTTTTAATAACTTTCAAGCTGCAGATGATGTTATAGCATAACCATAAGACTTTCCCTTTATCTTGAAGGCCTGGACAGTCAAGTCTTGGATCCAAAGTGCATCCAAAATTACAAGCATGCACACAGCTACAGGCCAAGGTGTAAAAAATGATGTGCTGTTAGATGCTGTCACATGATACCTCCTGCTTTGGGCTGAAATGCTTCTAGGCTGTGGATCTCAAGTCCATGTTGACCCAGCACCCTTCTCTAAAACTGACCTGGTGGACAACATCATTTCCTTGCTCTGCCTGTTGCAGTGAGTTTTCTTACAGTTCTGGACAGAGTGCAGCTCATGTTTTGTTCTTCAGCAGCAATTGGAGGGACTGCAGCCCCTTCTGGCAGTATGGAAAAAAATCTGGTCATCTCCAGTATTTCAAGAGCAGGAGACTTGAACTTTGTGGGTTCCATAAGTACAGCTTTACTAGACTGAATTTCTCCCATCAGAACCAACTAACGTGGTCTCCCCAGGCAGGGGCTGCTTCAGACATACAACTTAGGTGAGTATTGGAGATCCAGAATTGGAAACTTATCAGTAAAAAGAGAGAAATGCCTGAAGGAAGGAGTTGAACTGAACTGAATTATGCCTGAAGGAGGTGGCATAAACTTTGGGATGAAATGACAATCTTTCAGTGGAAGAAATTGAGATCAGCATAACACCACAACAGCCAAATACAGAAAGGCAAAGTGAAAAAGGGAAGCTAGGAAGGAAGAGCTAGATTTCCACAAAGGGGAAAAAAAAGATGGTGTTCATGTATCCCTGTATTTTGAGGGAACAGCTTTTTTGTGATGCTCAGACAGTGATAGTGCAGTACCGTGACATAGCTCATGGCATTTTCAAGCAAGGATCTGGCTATAGAGGTTTTGTGACTCCCAAAAGCTTCTCTTTGATGACTAAGTAGTTATTAGCTCTTTTGAGGCTGAGTACCATTTGGATAATTGGTGAGTGGACTGTGACCTGAAGTACTGATAAACTGGGGGGAAATAATTCAAAATTCTTTTCAGTTTTACTCCATACTGCTTTGTTTCATGTTCACACAACTCAATCTGAAACATGAATCACTGTTTTCATAAGAGAAATCATAATTGGCATAATTTGAAGGGGAAAAAAAGTAGTAACACTTGCTAATGTGGGCAGAATTCAATTAATAAAATACCAAACCACATGCTGTGGCTGATTTGCTTCTAAAATATCCTCTCTTATACTTTAATAGGCAAATGTATTGTCTGTTGTGGTCAGTCTCTTAAAAATACAGCAGGTTTATGCCTTCTGCCCTGTTGTTTTTTTTTAAATCTTTGCTGTTATCCACAATTTGAAAACAAAGGACTCAGTCCTTTATGCCTGAAACTGATGGGACTTCTATCTAAAACAATCAGTCATTTTTAGTATGGTCACAGAGTTGTACCAGTTTGAGTTGTAGTGCAACCCTGCTTGTCATGTGCAAAAAAAGAGACTTTTTCACAGGACGTTAAAAGGAAACAGCCTGGGGAACTTATTCCAGACTCTAATGTGATGATGAGTTCAGTCAGCAAAGGAAGCAGCTCCATTTGTCTCTCCTGGTGCTGAGAAGCTTTTCTGAGCCTGCAGAGATAACAGGACCCATGTCTCATTTTCTTAATACACTCATGTTCCTGGTGGATTTCCCACACCTCCTTTGCCACCCCATGAGCTGAGTTATTCATGTGAGTGATCCCTAAGCTCTTTTTAGATAAAACAAGTGGGTTGGCAAAGACCTGGGCCTTGCAAGAGTCCAGCTAGCTCACCTCCTTCAGACTCACATGAGCAGCTGAGCCTGCAAACACAAAGCAGTGGTGATGACCAGCAAGTCTCTGAGCAGCAGAAGGCAGTACAGCTGGAAGAGAACACATTGCAATCAAAAAGGTCTAGGTGCAATAAAAAATAGCTGTATTTTTTACCATGAGAGACTGTGTTCAATATAACCTTACATTGTGCAGCCCTTGGGGAGGAGTGGAGAGAGGAACAACTGGTTAGCATATGGAATACTTTCTGAATTAGGTAGTTAGTCTGTGTTTAACCTAGTATCTAACTGGGTCTAACTTCAGCTCTGTCCTCCACTGCACTGGCACCTCAGGGAGATGATATGCATGTTCAGCTGAGCTTTAAGTTCAACATATATATGCCTTTGTGAAGGACCATAATGTGAGATGCTCAGGCTGCATCACTTATTGTTTTTTGTGTAGTATCAGACAGTACTTTAAGAAGACTTTTTAGAATCAGGTTTTCTTTTTAAACTTGGAGGGGTGTCAAGTTATTTTAAAGTACTTTAAAATATCTTCACTTAACTGCTGTTCCTTTTGAAAGCAAAGTAAATGGTTGCAGACAGCCCTGAAAATACAGCATTGATTGATCCCTAGGTGATCCCTGTGCAGAATCCTGCTCCGTGACATGCTGAGGTTTGCTTGGCCTCCTCTGCTCCCCTCCCCTCTGCTCCCTGCTGATGGATGTTGATCCTATTCTGGAGTAAACCAGCTGTCCTGGTGAGTCAGTGAGGCATTGCCACCCTTGGAAAAGGAGGGGAAACTGTAGGTGAGTACTGATGAGCAGCACCCTGAGATAGCCTGAGCTATCCTTTTGTTTGCTTTATATATGTATGTTTGTTTGTAAAGTGAAATCACATGAAGACATAAATTCACAGTTTGCTTTAAATATATTCTTCCTGTAAGAGTGCCTCACCCTTAGCTGCAGGCATAATAAAATAGCTTAGTACATATCTCTTGGAAAAAAAAAAATCTCTTTTTATCCATTGTTTTTTTACTCACTTCAGGCTGCAAAGACATATTTCTGATACTTTTCTTATGCTCTCACACTGCTAGCCTTTAGTAAACTAATTTCCAGTTACAGGAATTGTAATACTGTGTTCTTCATGAACTGCAAAATTACCTCAATTATTACCTGTCCAGTCATTTGTTCCTTTTTAGTTAGTAGGTGGAAAATATTTTACAACTTTCTTCAGATAATGTTGCATTTATGGGGCCTCAATTGTATATAATCTCTCCACAAGATAAGAGTTTTAATAAAGAACACTCAGGTTGTTCTAATTTCCGTCTGCCTACAACACCTTTTTTGCAATGCTTTTAGATTTTTAGGTGATTTTACTCTCATTTTTAAATAAAAAGGAGATACAAAACTTATTTCTGATATAATTAGAAACCTAAAATGTAAGTTTGCTCAATGAAAACTATATCTTGGAGTTCTTTTGCAATACAACTTAATTAACTGGATTTAGATATTTGCAAGATGATATATTTAATGGGATTACTGCTCATATAATGTTCTCAGTGACTGATTTGGAATCTAAGCTTAGGGAACAGAATACTGAATTTCCAGCTCTTTGAGAGTTAATGTTGTGTTAAAGAAAAGTACAATTTGAACCTTATTGTTCATGAATAGGCAAGTTATTCTAGTGAAATAGAGCTGGTCCCTACAAGGGCTGCACGAGGCAGATGCATGAGCAGGAGTGCGCAGAAACTGACATTCCAGTGAGCGCTCGGGGTACAGATATCCCCACACCTGAACTCCTGGCAAGTTCAAGGCAATTGCATATCTCATCAAAACATAATAGCCCTTTATTCAGAACCTCTCTCCCAAGTGGGATCAATTAGATGCTTTGGTCTGCGGGCTTAAAAATAAACACTCATGTTTTCATTTATATTTAGAATGAAAATGAAGACATATGACCTGCTCCTGTCATGTTTTGAAACTACTGTTAATTTATTCTTTCAAAATATTGATTGTCTTTTTAATAGAAAAATGGGGAAAGTTAAATGATAACTTGCTCTGGGGAAAAAATACAGTAGCCCTGGCAAAGAATATTTCCATGTGCCAATATATCCTCCATTAGTGTCTATCTTCTTTTTAAGGCAAATATATTTCGGTGTGTCAATTTTGTTCCCTACAATGTTAGAGTTTCGCTCCTAGCACAGGATTTCTCTAATGAATATGATAATTTAAATCTTATGATCAGAGTGCTACTTTTAAAAGAAATTTGAACATTTTTTTGTTTAAATGCTATTAAGTGTTTCAATATTAGCTCAGTCAAATAACTATTAGGTTGGAGAATTTATATTCTCACTTTAGTGGATAGCTGTGTAGTTCTACAGTTCTTTTATATTGTAATATTTTTTAAAAGTACTTCATAAGCAAAATGATAATTCATGTTTAACCAGCACAGATTTTAAAATCTAACCAGTGTTCAAAAGCTCCAGTGAGTTCAAATGTCTTAACATTTTTATTTGTGAGAGTAATTTTAATTTTCAGCTTTGCTAAGATGAAGTCTGAAAGAATTAACTGGATAAGATCATTCAATTCACAGTGGTTCAGCAGTATACATGCTGGGACACAGATGAGAATCCCATGAAGAGAAAGAGAGAATTCCATACCTGCTATGCATTATCCCAAAACCAGAGCTAAAACACCATTGGAAAGGATACTGTTGTTTGGGGAAAGTTTTACCTTGTTTTGTATAAGATATTTTGCCTTTACAGAAGAGCCTTGGTTTGGGTATGGTTATATACTCTGATCAGAGAGTTTTAGTGATGTGGATGAGAAACAGAGCGAGCTTACCCATGTGTGCAAAGTCAAAAGCGAGCTGTTGATCAGAGTTTTGCCAAGGCAACCTTGAGGTCTCATATGTTTTACATGTTACATTGTAAGTATTTCATTCTAAGTATTTTAATACTTGAATAAACTGCTTTTATTAAGCTAAATTTAGATCTGTTCTGTTTATGACTGCTTAAAAATATGCCTGTCTATTTTTCATTATTTGTCTGTCATTGAGACAACTGTGAAATGTGCCCTATAGTACAGGGCAAGCACTAAATAGACCACAATAGTTTAATAGCTTACAGAAACCTCTTAAAATATTCTCAGCTCATATATTTGTGAAGTGTTCTTGATCTTCAAGTATGATATCCTATGATCTACCACTAAAGGAATTTGAATTGTGCCTTTATATTCCTGTCCTGTAGCGTGATGTCCTTATTTCTGGCCAGGACTTTCACAGATGCAAACCCAGATATCGTTTTTTCCTGGACTGAACAGCAATGTCACACTGTATGAGGGTGAATTCCAGAGCTGAGAAAGGGATTTTTCTTGGTTTTTCAATTTGTCCCATGCATATTATCACTGTGTGCACCATAGGAAAAAACTGGTCATGTAACAGCTTTCTTCCAAGTGTCCAAGTGACTTTCTGAGTTTACAAAGTCAGGTTTTTGTAACATTGTGCTCTCATCTTCAGGTCTTTTCAAACCCCAGCCAGTTGTAGCATTAGCAAGCAGATGTGTATGAGTGCACAGCAATATTGCATGTCCAGGAATGGCATTTTTCAGGATTATCATGGAGGTATAAGGAAGATTTTTGGGTAAAGTGGATTCAATTAATCAACTGCCGTTTGTCAAGGACTCCAGAACAAGCAGTGGTGAGGCTTTTCTTTTGCTCTCAGTATATGGAATTAGTGTTTCCTGGGATGAAGTTATAGTCATAGGCACAGATAGTAGGGAGATAACAAACAAATGCTTGGAAAAAGAAGGAGAATTGATGGAGGTATGTGAATGAACTAGGCCGTGGATGGTACATCTGATTTAACAGTGGTGATACCAGTTTTGCTTGGGGATTTTCTGTCAGCTGAAACTAAGGGCGGTTGTTTGTGCACAGTTTTAATAGGAGCAAAAAACATATTACAAAGAAGTATTAATTTCAATAGTCTAGTTTTAAAGAGAAATATAAAATGACATCAGATTGGAGGAACTTTGAAGAGACTGTATACACGACATGCTCTATCAGAACACATCCTGAAATATTTTGCGAAGTCAAGTGTTGCCAGAATGTCTGAAAATGTTTTGATAGTATCAAAATATATCTCTTGGAATGAACTGATGATGCTGTTTTGGGTTTTTAATCCAACTTCATTTTTTTCAGTATTCTGTTCCATTGAAAGTTGAACTGAAGCTAAGTGTAATGAAACATCTGTGTCTAAATTAGTGTAATTTTTCTCCAGTTACAGAAAGAACAGTAGTTACAAGCTTATCTTGACAGTTGTATTTTACAACTATCTTCTATCTTACATCTCCTATTCCCAGATAAGTGAGAAAAATACACAGTTGCACTGCTGAAAAGGCAATATCTGAAAGCACACACACACACAAAAATGTGTTGCCGTATTAATCAAAATAATTTAATTCTGTACTAATAACAATTTGAAGCAAAATGAAGCTAGAACATTTGTGAAATTATCACCCATTACACATATTAATTGACAGGGCACTTCAGGAATTAATTGATATGAGCATAGGATCTGCCAGTAATGGCAGTAAGCAATGCTCTTCTCTGAGAAGAGAGAATGTGCAGTGCTAGTGGGAGCTAACAGCACTCTTGAGCTCCTCAGTGAGAGCTATGACTTGCTTTTCAAATGCATCATTTGCCCTTACAAAGAGCTGTTGGAGATCCTTGGATCAGGCCTGAGAGCAATTAGGTATTTGCTGTCTCAATTTCAGCCCAACTATAACATGCAAATGGACGAGTTCATTGGGAATGCATTTGGCAGCCCTGGGCAACCAGCTTTTCCCCAAATGAGAGCCTGTGGAAAGCTGTTTTCATCTTCCCAAGCCACTGGCCTTATGGACTTCAGTGCAAATAAGTTTCCAAATAATGAATCTGCAGTTCAGTTTCTGGCCAAGATGAACAAGCACACGTTAGCTCATTCAGAAAGGAGATGAAAAGCTCACATTCAGGATGCATTAATCTGAAAACAAGTGTACTTTTGTGTCTGGGGAGTATTATTTTCATTGCCATCAATTTAGAACATAGATAGACTGTGATTCTAGCTTCACTATCAGGTTGCCCCACGGGCTGAGACCCCTCCCCAGGCCACTCTATTTAATTTAGACTAATCTAAAGCTAAGTGAAACTTTGTACCCTCTCTGATTTCTCCTTGTGATGGGGAACACTCTGATTTCCCCTTCCCCAGTGACCTGGTTGGAGCAGCTAGGGAAATGGGGGGAAGGTACACAGGAAAGTGACCCCCAGGGAAGGAGAATTGTTACTTGTGCTAGCTGACAACCTATTAACAGATGGCAAAAGTGTTCAACCACTTCTGCCCTTGTTAGCTCGAATTTTCCTTCACTTTTACACTATTCTTTAAAAGGTAGTCTTTGGTATGTGATTTTTTTTTTCAGTGCATTACACATATCCACAGACATAAATCTGGAGAGTGAAATCTCGTACTTAATGCTCCTTTTACATAATTCTTGTGCTCCTACAGTTGCAGTGAAAGTCCATGAGGTAGGAATCGGGCCCTATATTTTTCATGTTGGTTTGTTGTGGTTGGTTGTTGTTTTTTTTCTTCCATGAAATAAAATTCTCAGTAAGCTGATGGAAGGAGTCAACCAAACAGATCTCTGGTTCCCATAGGCACTGAGGACAGTATGCATCCCTCAGTCTCAATTTTCCTTTATAAGAATGTAATGCTGAAAGGGGAGAAGTGGTGTTTGTGCATGTGTGTGAGTTTGGACATGCACAGTACAGAGATGACCCACATGTTTGCTGATACTTTCATGAAACATGCAGTGAGCAGGATATGGGTATGTCTTTTAGTTGTTGTAAAGAGTCTAATGATGATAATGACTTTTACACCATTTGAAATCTTTATTTCAGACAACTTTTTATTTACTACAAACATGCAGCTTCTTGTGAGGTTTAGTGACACCAATATCTACAGCATCTGATGTCATGAAGACTTCATCAGCTTTGCCACCTCTTTCCTTGTTGTCTCTCAAAATTTGGAGGTTCATCCATACATGAGACCTCACAGAAGTCTTTCTGATAGCCTCTTGCTATCATTTCTGATAATTGGGGTAGGTTTGTTTGTCGTTCCCCCCCTTTTTTTCTAACCTGTCATGTTTACTTTCTATGGCTAAGCCAAGTGCAATATCTATCTACCCAGTAATGGTCCTTACCTGGTAAGAAATCAGCACACAAATCAGCAAGTTCCCACACATAAAGAATCAGATTATCATTCTCTTTAGGCTCTTAACTTCTTATTTGAAGAAGTAATGAGATGCAGTTGCCTGTGACTCTTCATCTTTTATAAAGCAAAGTTTTGGGTGTCTGCTCATCAGCAAGAAAAAATGATCTGCAGCAGTACTGTGTTTAAATGAGAGAATCAGTACATTTTAATTCTTCAGTCAATAACCAATGAATAAACAGAAATGAACAAGATGAAATCTAGTCTGAGGAATGCTTGGAAAATATCCTAAAACACTACTTAAAAATGGAACAATTTGGAAATATTCAGCAGGTCTTACAAGGGACTGCCAAAGTATCAAAGGTTTCCTGAAATCTTTGACTTCAGTGTTTCCACGAATAAAGGTGTTAGATGTGATGAAATTATTCAACTTTTTAGTTCTAATTAACCTTGAATTTTCATGGCCTTACTTTCTCATAACTGCAGCTGGAGGAGTTCAGAGAAATGATTTCAAATTTAAGGTCTCATCAGAATAATGATAGAAGTGATGATCTCCTAAAGGACAGAGGGTTCTGCTTTTCAGCAGTGCAAGGGGAAGATATAAATGAGGTCTTAAATACACCTCATGGGTGCTCCTGGGCTCCAGCTCTCCTGCTAGTGTTTCTGACCATTGCTTCATAACAAAAGTAGTATCTGGGGTCCAAATCTCTCAAGCAGCTTGGATACGAGGGGCACTTGCAGTCCAGTCATCTGCTTTGTGAAGGTTGTTCAGACACTTTACCCAAACATGCCAGAAACACAAGTATAACAGCATATAAGCCATTTTCTTCTTGCCTTCATCAGTCAGAGGACAATCTTTTATTGTCCTGTCTAATGCAACTCTGGGTCAGCTGTCTCAATGTCCTCATAGATGATTATTTCACCTATATTCTTTTCTTCATTTTGGTCTAATGATAAAGACTGTGGGCAATTAGCAGCAGCCATGTTGATAATTAAAGTGAAAAGGCCCTGACTATATTTCCCATAAATAATTGTCTTTTTCTAATTTAAAGATGAAATGCAAAAAAAGTCACCAAAAAAAAACCAACTTATTTTTATCTGGTGGCTCAAAAAACTTGCAAGATCAAGACTTTGTGTGTGAAACTGCCAAACTGGAGCCAGGGTTGCAACTCTCAAGGGGCTGAATATTGAGCTAAAGAGAGAAATGAAACAGCTGAGTTACAACACTGAGAAACATATGTGCTGTGCTTACACATTTACTAATGTTCAAAAAAATTTTTTATATGTAGCTGCTCTCTTGAAAATTATCTACATGATTGGACTTATGACATAGCTGCAAGAGCCATTTTGGCTTGTCAGGTAAATTTATAACATTGGAAAGAAGTTTATAAATAAGTATTTATCCCTTAGATGGAAACCACTTTGGAGGAGCTCTACCAGTCTAATGAGTGAATAACAAGCTGTTGGAAAACTTCTTGTATGTATATGCCCAGCACAGCAAAGCAGACTTTCTGAATTATTTTTATTATCCTTTGTATTTTTCTTTCTTTAAAAATATCAAGGAATTCTCTTGAAACAACAATAATGTTGTCACACATGGCAAAGCCAGGAAATTCTGGCTGACACTGATCCTAATTCACGTAGCTGACAGCTCTTAGCCTGATCAACCATTTCACCACTACTATCTCAATTATCTGAAATATTTTATTTCAGTGAGTAATATGTGCTTAAATTAATCAGGCATGCTACACTGGCAAATCCCCTGCATGCCCTCTCTGCTCCTAGAGGAGTCAACAGAGACATCAGATAGTCTCTTCTGGTGAAAGATAGGCTTTTTCCATGGCAGAAATCATAAATAGCTCCTCCAACTTCAAGAGAATTAGCTGGGTTTTATAGCAGTGTATTTGGAGAGGTTTTGGCCTTTTATCTTGGAGAGTTCTGCATTGCTGTAACTAGGACTGTTTAACTTTTCTCCCATTTCATTTTCCCAGGTGTATCTATTTGATCAGTTTTATATGCTTAAGTATGCAGCATGTGTTTTATGTTGAAAGAAAACTACATTATTAAAGGATGGTAGAGGAAAACTAGTGTCAGAAACAAGGGAAACAAATATACTTGAAATATACTGTTTAGAGTATGACAGGAATGTCTACAATTGTACACAGAAATGAGGCTGTCTAAAAAGGGCATTAAGGTTTGATAAAAACACCTCTGATGTCACTGGAAAATGTTCATGATAACTTTGGTGAACACTGAATTTGACCTTTATTTTGCAGACTGCTTGGAGTCCATGGAAATCACCCATTACCCTGCAGATTCAGTGGCAGGTGCAAGCAGTGAGGACATTCAGCTCCCATCAGTGATCTCTTCCCCCCCCCATCCCTCCTGCTGGCCCCAGCAGTGCTTTGAAACTTTAGTGGAATCTGTTTGGTAACTGACAAAGCTCTGGAGAAACTTCTGCAGAGTCATACTGCTCCTGGTAATATCTATGGGGATCTCCTGGTCTCTAGCAGTGGCACTTGACCAGAAATGAGGCTCACTCTTCTGATAAATTCTCCAAAGAGGACCAAATGAGATTTCCACCTTTCTGTGCCCCCACACTATTTTCCTGCTCCCTTCTCTTCCACTGACTTTTCTCTGGGGGTCAAGAAGACACCTGAACCTTCTCTAATCATTGCTTATTGTTCCAAATGGACAGTTATGTGTTGTTTCTGTATTCTTCCTATCTATCCTTGCTGCTTTCCTTTCAGGTAGCTCTATTTGTTGTTATCATGTGGGTTTTTCCCATAAATATTCTCTTTCAGCTTTTGATACGTCTTTTTGTTACCAGAGTCATACATCTGCCCCTTCTCACAGTAATCTCATGACCTTCAGGTAATATACTAAAGTACTAAAATAGATTAAGTCCTTTCTCTTTCCTCAGCCAGCACCTAGTTTCCAGCCCTGCTAACATTATATGTCTGGGGTCAAATTAAGATGAGTTCCACAGAAAAGATACAACTTTCTCTTTGGTAATTTAAGATTGAGATTGAGAGCCAAGGGTACAATCCTTCCAGAATAGCTCTTCACATAACAAATCCAGTTTGACTGTCAGGAGCACAGAGTAACCTTCTAGCATTTTGTGAGAGATTCAGAAGTATACTAAAAGGGTGAAAATGATGCTTCTGTGATCAAAGTCCTAAATTACAAGTAGTTGAACTTGGGTTTTATTTAATTTGCTATCTTCATGGCATGCAAGGGTGCAAATAAATGAAAACTGAGCTTGATGACCCAATGGTATGACACTTTTTTTAATACTATTGAAATTAAAACACAGAGACAAAGTAAAAATAAAAGTCTGAAGCTTATCATCTCATGTCTACAAACATCAGAGCTCCTTTGAGGGTGGAATTTTCATCAAATGAGAAATGCAGAAATTTCAAAACTCAGTCACATCATCAAAATTCTAGTGTCTGGTGAAAGAAATCTCTATTCAGGTCCCTCTGTTAAAAGTACCTGTGCTGTAACTGCTAACTATTTTTCCTATACACAGGACCTGCTTATCGAGCCCTTTCATCTAGATCAAAGGCCACGTAAGGTGACTGAGCTTTATAAATCAATAATCTCATTTACCTATATGCAAAAAAATATTTGTCTTTGAATGGGTAGCCCATGGAGAGAAACATGCTTCTCTTCATCATGACATGCCCCAACTTTAAAAGCTTGATGGTCTCCTTGGCTCCCCACCACTCTACAACCCCAATATGCCTGCTTTCAGCCAAACTTTGTGTCCAGAGTTACTCTCTTTCACCATGAAAAAGAATTATGCTCCACACAAGCAAAAGGATTTTTGCCAGTTATACCACTAGAGAATAATTCTACATCTGCTTTACCATTTTAAATAATCCAGAAGTTTCAACCTGTCCAAGGGAAAATTTAGTTTAAAAATCTGAGAACAGCCTTAACTACCTGAGTAGAGGCATAGGGACATTTTTTTTAAGTCAAACAATATATTTTACCTTTTTGGATAAAATGCCAGCTGTTGTAATGCAAAAGGACAGTGACAGTTGTATTAGGAAGACCTTTTTCTTGGCTGTCTTACTCATCAAGCTGTTGCTACAGTGCTAGCCAGTGCTGTCATGATAGCTCCAAGTGTAGGATATAGCAATGTGTCACCACTGGTTGGGTGTTAGTAAATACCATATGCATGTTATTTTTGATTTTCTAAGAAGGTCTAAGGGGAAGGAAAGTATTTGGTGGAAATGATGTTTAGTTCCGAACTTAGCTTCACATTGTGGAAAAATAAAAATTAAAGCTGAATTAAACAAAGAAGGAAATGCAGCCAATCACGGCTGAAGAAGTAGTAAAAAGTGTTAAAAATATTATATGAAAGTTTTAATTACACAGAAAAAAATATAAAATGCCCAGTAATTACAGTATATTGATTCCATTTTTTTCTTGAAATGCTAAAAGTATTTCAACACACACAGAATCAATAAACATAATTAAAATATGAGCTCATCAAAACAGTAATTAAATGTACTTAACAGCTTTTGTGGCTTTTCTCCATATGGTTACTGTGGGAGTGTGAATCTGGCTTGCTAGATAAATGTAACAAAATAAAGTGAAAGCCTGGGAAAAGATTACTGTGGTATCATAAGCAAATACAATAAAGTCTAGCTCTACAATAAGTTCCAATAAATCAAAAAGTTGACAAAGGAAGCAATGTTTACAATCATTAGAGAGAAATTCTGGATGTTTCATATTTTTATGGGATTAACACTATCATGGACATAATATAGAAGCCAAATCAAATCTTTCTTCCATCACTAAAGCTGTTTTACTCGAAGACTTTCTGCTCAATGAAAGATATTTGGGAATGTTATGGGCTTGCTGGTGTTGGTGACAAATCACTTGACAGCTGTCATTCAGGGGGCAATTCAGCTCAAGGACCTAATACAGCTGCTTTGATTTGCCCTTTGGAGCAGCAAATCTCCCCGCAGTGATTAGATAAAGCAACAGGAGTGCCAAGCAGAAAGTAAATTAGGTGCTTAAAGCAGGGTATGTGAATGCCTCTTCTCCACCCTTCTCCTCCCTGAGCACATGTGCAGTGTCATAAAAAAACCCAGAAAAATCAACAGACTATGCTTTTAGGAAAAGCAAAACAAAACCAAAACAATGACAAAAAAAAACCAGAAAGAAAACAAAAACAAAGAAAAAACCACACACACACACAAAAAAGTGAAACCCAGGAACAACAAAATGCACATTCCTGGAACTGATGTCTTAATAAAACACCATGAGCAACTATAGGCTATAACAGCTTTTCCTCCTCCTCCTCTGCTGCCCTTTCTGGATTCCTCACCATCTCTCTCTGCCATATCTTTCAAGACCTCTAGGAATTCTGGCATTTAAATGCCCTTCTTGCATCACTGCCATTAATAGGCACATACAGTGCATGTATCTTATGCAGTGCCTGGATATAAAATTTGCATGAGCATTAAAGAAAACCTTACCACCCCCTACTCCACTGACAGTGTCATTGATTTAATAAGAAGATATGAAAATAATCAAAATAGATATTGTGGAGTTAAAAAAATACTAGAAGAGTGAAGATGTGGTGCCACACCATGCCTGTAAAGACAGAGATGTTTGTTTTTTTCCATTGCCCAGCCAGTATTAATGACACTGGCTGTACAAATAAAGTTATTGCTACCTCTTGTTTTCCCTAACCACTTCTTGACCTGAAAAAACAAATACCTTTCACAGTGTGCTGTGTAGCAGTGCATTGTAGAGACAGTCATAGTTTTCTCAATAGCTTATGGCCACCAGCATAGTTCACACCTTAGTGTGTTAAAAACTCAAACGTTCATTCTAAAAGCTTTGTTTAAATCGACCCCCAAATCCCCAAAACCAATATATTACAAATTCTTACACATTTTTCCATAAGCAATCACTAAAGCTTTTCCTCACCCAGATCAGACCTTGTCCTACAATGTATGTATTTCTCCATTACCTCATAGGAGGAGGAAAAATGCTCTAAGATTGTGAAGTGTAGCAAAAAGGCAAATAACTCCTTTAAGTCAGTAACTCCTTTAAGAAACAGCAAGATTTGCTAGTTGAATAGGAGTTGTCAAGGATGGAAATCCCATTCTGGTTGTAAATAGCCAGTCTCTCCCTCCTAGAATAAAGCACAGAGCCCAAGAGCCTGGGACACAGCAGCTCCGAATCCTTATCCTGTTTTTAAGTATTAGTATATTTCAAGAGCACAGGAATATATTACTGCTTGTATATTTGCTGCCTTCAGTCCTTCCTCACTCACCAGCTTTCTTGCCCTCTCTGTCACTATTTAGAGCAGTTAAAAACATTTTTTTTTAAATTCTTTAAATGTTTCATCATTTTTTTCCTTGTTCTTCAAAGCATACAATCTTTCTATAAATAGAACATAGGACCTGTACCATAACTCCTGAAATTCCAGTTCTACTGACTTTTTTTTAAAGCTTTACATAGGACTTGAAATTGTGGGAAATGGTAGTGTTATTTCCTAATGACAGAACTACATTCTATTAAATTCCTTTACTTTCCTCACAAGGTAATGAAAAGGCCACTTTTTTGTCCAAAGGGAGATCGTTGCTCTAAAGATACAGATAGAAGTGTACAGCTCTTTCCCCAGAATTGCACAAATCAGAAGTCCTTCAAAATCCTATAATCAGAATAAAGCACTGTCTCTTAACTAGTTTAAAAATTAGGGTGTTTTTCTTTAGCAAACTTCAGAAAACTTGAGCTAGTATTTTTATACCTGAAAAATGGGGTTCAGTAGTCTGTTAGCAGGCCCTGATAGAAATTGCTTCATGCTTTTAACTGAATGTAACATCCTATTGCCTATTCTGGATGGTGCTACGAATTTAATAGACTCTGCATCCAGTTTCCTCATCTTGTATTATGTTGCCAAGTAGGAGACAAAATGTCTAGTAATTAAGGCTGCTTTTAAAGTTGAAGATGGCCTTTTAAAAGGCCAAGATTGAAATGGAAGATTGAAGACAAAAATATCTTTAATGAAAATAAAGGGGAAAAAAAATAAAAGGTTTATTTTAGACTTGGCTTGAATATTGAATTACAATGTATTTAAAATATTCAGCAGGCAATAATAGCTAGGAAACAAATATCTGTCAAATTAGGCACTGCAATCTGTAGCAGGGAACTTCATCACCCTTAGAAATAAGTTTTGCAGACACATTGATTTCTTTTCTCCTGAATCAGCCAGCTAGATATAAGACTTTTCCCCAATAGATATTGTCTTAGGAAGATCTAGCTCATGGTCTGTGCTGCCTGAGTGTGTATAAACAAGTAGTAAGTTTTGGTGTTGGAAGCATTAAGTTAATTTAACCCCCCAACCCCTACAGCATATTACTGCATCATAAGAGGGACACAGTATGAAAGGGTCAATCTGCCACCTTTGGCCATTCATAATTCTGTTTACTTTTGCAAAATCCCCAATGACAGAGGCTGTGGATGATGCCTTATTTGCATAAGTCCCCAGCAAGTTCTCCTAGGATAGGGCCAGCCTATCCTATCCAGCCAGGACTCAGAAGATGCATGGCCTTCTTCATCACTGCTAACAGCAAGGGTGTTCTGCCAGCAGCCTGCTATGCTGAACCAGGCCAGGTTTTATCAGTTTTAGTTCAGGTATCTCATGATTCCATGTTCTTTGGTAAGGTAATTTCTTTGGTAGGGCTACATCTCTTGTCTTCCTGTGTGTTTTCATCCCTGCAGAGATGCATCTTCTTCATAGCTGAGAAGAGGTCCAAAAAGGGCTGCTGAGCCCCTGTTTTGATAGAGCTCTGAGGCACATCTTTTATCAGTATTTTTCACAACAGAAATCAAATGTTTAGATCGTGTAATGCTGCAATGTTTTGTTTGGTTAGTAATGCCAAAGTGAAGTTTTTGAGGCATCCTAATTTTACACTGTTTCCATGTAATGTTTTTTAAAAATATTACAAGTTGTTTTTTCCTTCTTTGAGACAAAATGAAGGTTAATTTTGGCATCTTACATAGGACAACAGTTTTTAGATGCTGACTCTTGTCTGTGTCTCAGCAGTGCTGGCATAAATCTTGAAGCAAAAGGTTTAAAAAAAAAAAAATTAAGTTTGTGCAGAGCTTCTACATAAGATGGAAATGGTGAAGAACATTAGCTAATACTGGGACAGGAAACATGCAGGTATGAAAAAAAACACCACAAACCTCTGGCTTTTTTGAGAGGTAATGAAAGTTATGGTACACCACTGAGTTTTTATGCCTATTTCCTATTTTCTGACTATTTGAAGAGAACCTGGTTAGGCATTTCCAAGCCCTATACTTGATGGAAAAACATGTATTCTATGTTTCTGAAATTCTAATTTTTTATTTTCTCTGAAAAACTGAAACCTGACTCTCTTTAAACCTGGCATGTAAATAAAATAAAGAAGAACAGCTGCCTATTTTGGAGGGGGGAATAATAACATAGCAATAAAGCTCTGATATTTGGGGAAAGTGTAGTGAGCATGTATCATACATTAATGTCTTATGAATTTGAGCACACACACATAGCTAAATCCAGGCCCCAGTTTTGAACCTAGAGCTCCTGCAGCAGAACCTGTTCTCCCCATGTCTGTACAAACCTGTGCTCCTCCATGCATGGCTGCTCCCATTGGCTTCAAAGACACTACTCATGGGAGTAAAGTTACTCATGCATTTAAGTGCTTACTGGATTCAGGCCAAAAGCTTAATCTTTTCTATTTAATACCCTTTTCCTAAACTGATAACAGTCTTCAAGTTTTCAGTATCATGTGCAGCAGCTTAAATAATGTAGAACCAAAGAGAAAAAAAGCCAAATAACAGTATTGTAATTTAAGGAGTATTGTGAGATAAACAGCATAGCACAGGCACAGTTCTCTCAGTAGTAAGTAATCTGCAAGGCTGCTGTATGTTACTGGGCTGAAGTCACTTCATGTGTCTCAGTTTCTGAAAAAGCAAGGCAGGGAGGAGGGGCAACTCTAAAAAGGTAGGTACAGCATAAAGCAAAGTGTAAAAGATCACATTTTATCTGAATTGACAGAAAGTAACCAAAACTTGTACTGCTCTTGAAACTCAGTACAACAGGATGTCAAGGGTAAGGGCTAGGCTGACCACTAATCCAGGGACAGATGCTCTTTACTACCCCCCTTTTTCCCCAAGCCAGAAAGGAAAAAAGGAATTAACAGAGAGAGACACTTGGGGATTGGAAATGAAAACTTAAACAGCTTTAACAAAAATAGTAATAATAAAATGAAGTATATACAAATATACACAAAACCAATACCACACCCAACCCTACCTTGATGGTGACTACATCACTGTCACCACTGATACTGAGGCAGAAAGACTCAGCAGCAGACAGCAGACTCTGGGGCTGGATCCTGGAACTTGATTCAGGAATTCTTGGATTGAGATCAAAGAAAGAACAGACAGAGTGCAACAGCAGAGCTGGGCTTCTGATCCTCACAAGGAGAGTTACCAGTCCACCACACCAGATGACTCAGGTGCTCAACCTTCAAGAAAGCAGGAAACCTAAAACCTCTCCTTTTTTATATTGGCTGTTAATTAAGTGCTAAATAGCTTAATCATGCACCTGCCTTGCTTGGGTCTTAGGTTGTATGTAAAAGACTCCAAGGCCCAAGTTTGGTGTGGGGATTTCAGGAACTGATTCTCAATTTATATTGACTGGATTACCTTGTTGGTCAGTTTAGGGTCACCTGAACTGTCTGCTCTTTCCTGTAGGCATAGTATTTTATTTTGCACCCCAATATCACAGAATCACAGAATCATTTGGGTTGGAAGGGACATCTGGAGGTCATCTAGTCCAACCCCCCTGCAGTAGGCAGGGACATCCCCATCTAGATCAGGTTGCCCAGAGCCCTGGCAAGCCTCACCTTGAATGCCTCCAGGGATGGGACCTGTTCCAGTGTTTTGCCACCCTTGTGGTAAGGACCTTTTTCCTAGTATCAAGTCTAAATCGACTCATCTCCAATTTAAAACCATTGCCCCTTATCCTTTCACTACAGGCCTTTGTAAATAGGTCATCTCCAGCCTTCTTGTAAGTTCCTTTTAGGTACTGGAAAGTCACTAGACCCCCGAAGTCTTCTCCAGGCTGAACAATCCCAGCTCCCTCAGCCTGTCTTCATAGCAGAGGTGTTCCATCCCCCTGATCATTCTCGTGGCCTCCTCTGGACCTGCTCCATCAG
>VWZO01020510.1:200638-256199 GCA_013396975.1 Bucco capensis | reverse complement strand
TTCTTTTAGGACTCTGGGGTGCATCTCATCAGGTCCCATAGACTTACGTATGTTTAGGTTCCTCAGGAGGTCACGAACCTGAGTTACACATACAGTGGGAGGGACTTCAATGCCCTGGTCCCCATCTTGTGGTTTTTTAACTTGGGAGTTGTTGGAAGAGAGGTTTCCAGTGAAGACGGAAGAAAAAGAGTTGTTGAGAACCTCAGCCTTCTCCTCATCTGTTGTTATTAGTTCTCCATTCTTACTCACCAGGGGGGGTATGTTTTCTTTGGCCTTCCTTTTTTCTGTAGATGTATCTGTAGAATCCCTTTTTGTTATTCTTTGCACCCTTTGCTCAATTGAGCTCTAGCTGTGCTTTAGCCTTCCTGACCTCATGTCCATGTAGCAGTCCATGTAGCCCTCCCTGGATCTTCGTTTGCAAAGCCTAGCCATACATATATAAATGCTGTTCACATGCATGTTGGAATAGGCAAAGTCAAAGAAATGTGCTTTACACCTGGAATGGAAAATATGTAAGGTTTGTGTGGTATTTATTTCCTTTGTCTTGGCTGGTCCTTCACAAGACAAGATGTGGAGGAAGCTATTTTCTGCAGCACAAGTTGATTAGAAATTGAAAAGCTCCCCTGTCCTTAAGAGGGAGTGTTCATAACCTTGTCCTGCAGCTTCCAAAGATAGATCCATAGAATTGTTTAGGCTGGAAAAGATATTTAAGATCATCAAGTCCAATCATTAGCCAAGTACTGCCAAGTCCACCACTAAACCATGTCACTCAGCACCACATCAACATATCTTTTAGACTCCTCCAGGGATGATGACTCCACCACTGCCTTGGGCACCCTCTTCCAGTGACACAAACCCCTTTTAGTGAAGAAATTTTTCCTAATATCCAACCTAAACCTCCCCTGGCACAACTTGAGGTCATTTCCTCTTTTCCTATTGCTTTTTACTTGGGAGAACAGACTAATCCCCACCTCACTCCAACCTCCTTTCAGGTAGTTGTAGAGTGTGATAAGGTCTCCCCTAAGTCTCCTCCAGGCTAAACAATCCCAGTTCCCCCAGCTGCTTCTCATAGGACTTGTTCTCTAGACCCTTCACCAGCATTGTTGCCCTTTCTTTCAGACACACAAAGCTTCTTCTTCCTCCCTCCCTACAGACAAAGACCATGAATTTTACTAGATATTTTCTTTGAGAGCAATGTGGAGAAGGAGAGATTTGATGGGTTTAGAGAAACTCCTTTGCAGTAATAGTTAGACATGGAGTTTCATAAGGACTGATGGCTTTTTGCCTGAAAATCTTCACTGACATAGCCCAGACAGGGACTTTTCCAAAGGGAAAAAGAGCAGGAGCAAATAGAGGGGGAGGAGAGAGAGAAGATTTTTTTTGAGAATCAAAATTTTATGTCTCTGGCTTTTCCTCAAGGAGGAAGTGGAGAAAGTAAGAAATGAAAGTAAGAGGCTAGCTGAAATTGCTATAATAGAAATGTTGCCATTTTAACACCATTATTTATCAGCATTAACAATAATGATACACCTTTGTGGGGGAAAGAACTAGAGTAGGTGTATTTTGAACATGTGAGCTGTGTGAAAATTTCAGGTCTATAAAGTACAATATTGATATCTCATCTTTTAATAATACATTTCTGTTATTGTGCTACATAGTTTTCAAGTGGATTACTCTTGGATAGTCACATCCTGAAGTATCATGTTAAAGAACATTTGGCTGAGCAGCTTCTCTCTGAACAAATACGGAGCTAGTAGAAGCAGCTATGTGAGGAAAAATGTGGTTAAAAGAGGCTATGGAAGTGAGACTTTCCACCACACAGTGAAAGGAAGGGATGAAAATTCCATTGTGGGCGAAATAGTCTCTGGGGACAAGATCTAACATATAAATGTGCCATGTTACTATGCAAGCCAAAGTGAATTTAAGTCAGCAAGGTCTGGTATCAGACATGCCGATGTCAGGGAGAAGAGTGCTGAGATCCTGTGATATCCCAAAGGTGTTAGAAAAGGGAAACAATTGGTATAAATATAGAAATTCAACACCAGAAATAAAATGCTGACCTAATCAGTGTAATGAGCATCAAAATCAGTCTTCATGCTAAAGCTTTAAGGGTCTGGCATATCAAATAGAGCATGAATATCTTCAGGAATATGCCAGAAGCTAATTGGTTTAAGAAATCTGGCTGTATATAGAGACCATTACTCATAGATATCACGTTTTTCTGTTGCACAAATTATCTGCAGTGCTCATGGTGTCTGCTCAAGGAAAAGTTTATTTTCATTCAGACTTTTCTTCTCCTCTGACCTCGAAGGACTAATTAACAAAGTATTAGCATGTTTCTAAAATATGACTGAATTCATCTTCTCAGGAAAATGTGCTAAAGAATGTACCCTATTATTAGCAATGACAGGATGTGTATAGGGCCATAAATTTTCAAAGGGTTTTCTGTCAGTGCTAATCAAAACGTTGGAGAACTTATGAACATAGTGAGCAGCACGTCAACCATATGGATAATATCTTCCCTTTATTAGTGAGAATTTGAATTAATAATAAACACTGGAAAGTAACCTAAAATTGAGACAGAAACAATAATATTAAGACCAGCAAAAGCAATACTATCACATCAGCCCAAAGACTCCTGGGTATTTAAAAAAAAAAATCCTATTGTGTGTTTAGCTTGGAAAGGTAAACCCAAAGATGCAGTTTATTTTTACTGGGTTTTGTACAGGACAGACTTTGGCTCATATAGCCTGTGATAGCATGCATCAGTATCACTGCTTGCCTGATTGGTAGATGTAGATTCATTATCACACTCTATTTGTTATTGCAAAGGCATTAGAACATTTGTTTGGTGACATATACATGCACAAATCATTTCAAGGGCTATACAAAAGGCTTCAGGAAGAAAGCTGAGTCTGTTTTTAAGTTTGCTACTCTGGAAAATGGATTGAATCTACGTTATTTTGAATAAATCTCCAAGGTCTCAACTTCACAAACTTACCTGCTCTTACAGATGGTGAACTCTCTGAACTAATGTTGAGAAATCTGCTTGAGAGAAAATTAATGTTGCAAGTGCAGTTATATGCTTACGGGAGCATATAAGAGATAAATCCACCAAAAATGCAACAAAAAGTAGTTATTAGGTAAACTAAGAAGTCCTACCTTTGTGCTCACTGTTGCCTGCAAGCACACAACCACACACACTACAACTGTGTGTAAAAATCAAGTCCTTTTCACTGAAGGCAGCTCTGCAGCTGAGGGCTGAGCTATGACCCAGACAGATTCCCTGCTCTGCTCTATGGAAATTCTCCCTCCCTTATATGGGAACTAAGTGCTTGCTCCTTGGCATTGCCCAGAGCCTCTAGATACCAGTGAACATCAATGCAATAAACGCATTAATTACATCTCCAGTAAGCACCAGGGGAGTTTAAGCCTGTTGCCTCACCACCTCCAGACCCCCAGGCTCATTCCTGATTTTCCACTAGCCTTGGTCCCCAGCCTGTAGCTCCAGAAGCTGCACCTCTGCCTCAGCTTGTGACAGCTGGTGATCTTTCCCACCACCTGATCACAACTGGGAAGATTTCTTTTCGCTGATACCAGTCCTGTTTTATTTTCTCCTTAGTTAAATACGAAGTTACATTTATACATTTGACTACTCATAATGAGACATAAAGCCTTGAGCTGCTGATAAGCACAATCCAGCTTTGGCAGAGTGAAAGCCTGATTCTTCTAACAGAGATAGGGAGAAGAGCAAATACAACTTTAAGTCTTTGGAGCTACAAATTGAGATCTCCCTGTTATATAGTGTTTTTTTTTTATTGGTAATTATCCATCTGCATCAGCTCCCAGTTTAGGAGTGTTTTCCTCCAACTTTTTTTTCCCATTTTCTCCTTCGGTCCATTTCTGCTTTCCAACTTCCTTTTCTGATGCTGGCTGGAAAGCATGTTATTATGGATAGCACCTTCTGACAGGTAGGTATTTTTCCACCTGCTCTTAGCTTTGTTTTTTGAGTAGCCACAGAGGACCCTGTGACAAGGAGCAGAGTTCATCCCTCCCTTCCACTCTATGTTATTCCATCACCTCCTGTAATTTTTCTTCCAGTATTTGTTCTGCTACTCAATAGCCTATGACTCTCTTGAGAATCTCAGGGGACTTTCTCCTGCACCTGAGAATCAGTATCCACCTGCAATTTATTGGTAGATATTATATATCATCTTTACTTTTTCCCCTGTTTCAGATGAAGTATCAGGATCCCTGCACAAGAAACCTCCATTGGCTTCCACTGAGAGGTGGAGGAAATGTCACCTCTGATCAGCCTGCTGAGGACACTGTATCTGCAGGGCATAGCTGCTGCAGTGACTTTTATTTTAAAGCTGGTTCACAGGGCACCCTCCTCCCACACTTTGATCCAGCTGCCTGCCCGGCTCTTGAGAACCTGCTGCTTCTGTTTTGCCTATAGCCAAAGATGTTAGATTCCCAGGCCCTTTTTGTTCCTAGCTTCTCCCTTTTTCTTATACACTCCTCTTCCACCAAAGAGCTACAGCTTCTTTCTTTCTGCAGGAGCAACATTTTCCTCCTCCAGATGTTCCATTTCTTTCAGATGATCTCTACATTGAAGTTGTAACTGCTGGGCACAATTCTCAAAGGTCTTTTTTACATCTTTAGAAGGCCCTTGTCTAGTTCTTCTGCATATCTTCTGCATCAAGCACAGTCAGCAGCAGCCAGGCCAGCATCTCTGCTTGGCACAAGCCTTTGGCTGGTCTCACCAGGCTGCATCAGCTTGTGCATCTTCACAGATCCCTCTTCTCTGGTGTGTCCCATGAGTCCTTAAATATTTTACATACTTTACTTCTGCCACAAAACTATGAGAAAGAGTTCTGAAACTGGCATGCAGCTCCTGTCAGCCTTCTGTCAAGCAGATGTTCAGCTGTAGGAGTGCTGCATGAGGCATTGTACTGATGCTGAAACTGACTCCTCTTGCCTCCAAATCACAAAAGGGGTGTTAAAACCTAAATAAACAAATAAAATATAACAAGTGAAAAGTGAGAAGAGCTAGGGGGAGGAAACACACTTGTTAAAACTTCCAGTTACCCTGGCAATTAGTCTCACAACAGTATAATGCTGATAAGCTTTTGCATCTCCTATTATATCAGGTACATAGTGTTTGTTAGCATTTACTCCATCTGCTTCTATACAATCTCCATCATCTGAAGGAGGGCATGGTTACTTCAGTCATTAAATGTTGATGATCTCTTTTCTTGTGGTAGGTGTCTGGTATGTTGTTGCTTTTCCTCCTCACACTTCAAGGTGTTTTTTCCCCCACTACCACTTAGGCATTTCCTACTAATAAAATTACTGCTCATTTTATTAAGATGTTGGCAGCATGACTTGAAAGTTCAGTAAACTGTGCTGGTTAGTTTTCATTGCACTTTGCCTGAATGGAATAAACAAATGTTTTCCTGGTATGATATTAAAATTTTTAAATGCATTAACTTCTGGGATTTACTGATCTACTACCCCACGTTAGAAAGTATAGCTCTTATTTTCAGACCAAATCTACTCTTATTCTCTAAAAGGAAATAATATGCTTTCATTTTCCTTAAAGCCATTTGTTAATAGATTTAAGTGGATAAATATATTTGACATTCTTTGCCTTTCCATTTTGCTTTTGCCAGCAATGCCAAACAGACTGTGAAAAAGAGAATTAATTCATTAGCCCAAGATATTCATGAAGTTCTCTAAGCTTCTGATTCTTGGACTGCAGGTCATTAGCAATCATTAATTTTTAAAGCTACGGTTGATGTCCTCTGAAGCAGATATCATATGAAATAAACAGACCTAATAATGTGGTAGTAGGATGAAGCTTAGGCAGCTCTAAGTGTCTGGAAAAGCAGAATTTTAGCTGTGCAAAGTTCTTTAATATAAACTGAGGCAGTGCTTGACTTGAGGCAGCTTTATTACTCCCTGGTGTAACATAGGGTATGAGGATTATCATTGTTAGCTCTAAAGACCTACAAGGTAGTCGTCTTCTGCACTGCAAGCAACCACAAACTGACAGTCACCTTTTATACAGCTTTTGTCCCATCACATCATGGTGAGAGAGAGCCTATAGCTGCCTGCAAGAGGTCCTGCAGACAGATCTGTTCATTGCCTGAAATCCTTTTCTTTATGTTTAAGCACAGAACATTTTCTGGTTTTCCTTTTTCCTTCCTAATAAACACACACATCCCTCCCCCATTTAAGGGTTAAACACACCTGCACTACTCCAATAATGACTTTTCATTTGATGTTTCCATATAATGATTGACCCACATTAATATGTAGTGCTCCTAACCTGAGAAAAGACAGGAGAGCTCAGGATTGCTTGGATGCTGGCTAGAATATGTGTTAATAGTCAAACCATATGTCCTCCTGGAAGTATGATGTTGATTGCGACCTCAGAAGAAATCAGGCCTGCTTATGGCAAATATATGGAATTGATTAAATGAATAAATAACCCTATTATTTAGTTTTGCATAAAAATATGTGGGACCCAGGTCAAAGATAATCCCTAATTTTTCTATGCATAATAGATTCCAAAGTGTAAACATTACCAGTAGCATGAACCAGACTAGACGCTTTAAGTCAACAGTCAAAGGTGCGAGTGTAAACTCAGAAATATTGATAATGTTTGTGAATAACTTCAGACTAAATTATACTGGAGTTCCCAAGCTGATAGGAGTGCCTCTGTTGTTTTAATACTCCAGTGTCTCTTATAGGTATGAGTTCAAAGACTGACCACAGTTTTTGCATTGGCAACTTCCCTGTCATATTTGACATCTTTGCTTAATTTTAGAGCCCTAGCTTCTGTGTCAAAATAGCATAATTTATTTAGGAACTGAAGTAGTATTTTCCTTCAGCTCCTGCTTGGGCACTCTATGTTTTCAGATGAAGATCCTTTCTGTACTTGATTTTTTTATTTTTGTTTTTTTCCTTTGGTGCAGAGGTTCTGGACCATAAAGGTTAGAGTCTACAGATCTGATCTTTCTTCCACTACACAACACCATGCTGGGCAGCACGCGGAGAGGAAGGTCCTGCTCATAAGAGCTCAGAGAGTGGGACTTGTGGGCAGCCAGGGTACAGGAGGTTAAAGCACCTTCCTGAAAATATCAGTATAAATGCCTGGTCTGAAAACACCAGCCAGACATAATGACATGCTGCCTGTTGTGGGTTTGTTGCATTTGCTTGTGTTTTGCTCCACATGCCACAGGCTGAATTATGAATAAAACATGAAACTTTGATTTTGCCATGAAGCCACGAAAAGATCATCTGTCAAATCCTCCATTTCTTAGATTAATTATGAGCGTAGTAGGCGTAAGACTAGCAGAGAACCTACAAATTAGCCTGCTTGGAAGAGTTTTGTTGCTAAGCTGTGCGTGCTGCAAATAGCCTTCATCCCTGGACCCCATCGTGCTCTGCTGAATCTGAGACACCAATTCAAACTTCCCAGCTGCTTCCTGTATGTATCATGATCCCAAACTCAGCCCTCGCACTGCAATGTTGTGGTTGATGAAGTTCAGGTTTGAATTCTGAACAGAGCAGCTCTTCTCAGTTGGGTCTTTTATCTGCTGAATGCACAGGGGTGAAAAGAGAGCAGTGCATCTGGTAATGCACAGAAAGCAGACCTTATCTAATAATATACAGACTCACACTTCACAATGCAACCCAATGTGCCTGTAATATGGGAGGCATGCAAAGTCTAGGGAAAACAGTGGGAGTCTCTTTGTTGATTTCAAGTGATTTTTAGATCAGCTCCACAATATCTCTGATCATGAAGACAGAATATAGGAGTTGGCAGAGGTCAAGGGCACCACTTATAGTCTGGTAATAGATATAAGTCCATGTAATAGGCACAATACAGTGTAAAACAATGCCTAACTTGGTGAGAAGGGAAAAGGAGCAGCTCAATCTCTCCATTAAATTTGGATTTAAGAAATGTCAAGAATATCCTGCATCTCAAACATTCTTCCTAGCAAATGACAGAGGGCATTAGAATTGATGTTCAAGAATTTGAATTGGTTAATGAATAGCTATTTTGGTAATTTAGCAGTTTCTTTAAATTCAGTGTTTAAATATGATTTCATTCCTGTCTTGCTCCAGCACAACTTCAGGCCACATTTTCAAACTATAATTTAAAACATGCAAATATAATGATTATTTTTGGTAGACATTTGAGTTGTTCTATATTATGCAATTCTCTAATTAGCATAGTTGTCCTGCATGCTGTACATATCCATGGTGTAGGTTTTGTAACATCTCCTAGCAAATTATAGTATGGTGTTTGGTCTGAAAAATTATGATTTTGGTTATATATTTACAGTTTCCAAACTGTGCATTGTGCACCTCACACACGCAAAAAAAAAGAAGAATACAGGGTAACAGCTGAGAAATTGAGAAATTCTTTTTGCTATTAGCAAAAATAAGCACTGCTTTGATAAATTAATTCAGCCACTCCTCCATCAAAGGCATGATGTATACTTACATGGTATCTACATAAATACAATTTGTATGTGTGAAATACAACCCAATGTGTTGGCAAGATGGACCAAATCCAAAACCCACTGAAGGTAATGAAAAAATATAATAGACCATATTTTACACATATGACTATGTAAATAAGTAAGTGCTGGGCAGGTACAGAGGTGTGGGAGTGTAGGCAGGAGCATGTGTCCTACCTGCATATGTGCATACGTGTGCCCACAGCTGCACCATAGCTTGCATTTTTGTAGGCACACAACACAGGTTGTGCACAGGGCTGGCATGATGGCATTGCAGGATAATTGAGCTTTGTTTGAATTTAACCTGCTACCTGATTCATTTAGAGTCTGTTTGTCACAATGCCTGGTGTAGAGAAGGAAATGTGGAAGTTATCAGTTTGGTGTTAGGTGATCTGGGCTTGGATGGGGAGAGGGGATCAGTGATCCCAAGTGGGACTGCTTAAAAACCACTAAGGAAGGGAGCACAGCAGAAAGGCACCACCTTGTTTGTTTTCCTTTTTTAGAAGTCAACAAACCTGAAGGAATCACATTGCCTGGAAACCAGCACACAGTCATCAAAAGCAGCTGAAAGAATAACACGGTCTTCTCTGAGAGCACCTGGCTGTGGAACAAACTACAGTCTTTCCCTTCCCAGATGAGACTACGAAAAGCCCAGTAAGTGACCTCTTCAGCAAAGATTTGCATTAGCTTCTCCTCTCCCCACATATCACTTACACTATATACATACTGTTGTTGCCACCACCTCCCACCTGTGTCATTGTACCTGCCTTCTAACCTCTTGTTTTCAGCAAAGGCTTTCATGGGGAAGTCAGCATGCAGAGATGGTGTGAGTTTACAGCACCTTGGCTGCTTTGTGCTAATTCCCCGTGTGTACACTTTCAGTGCATATTAAATGACTTTCTGCAGACAGCAGTTTTGAAGCTGAGGATGATGCCTCTCATGTCAGTAGACACCCAAGGGTTTGGTGTAGAGACAGTAGTCTGCAACCTAGGAAGGTAATTACCTTTACTGTGCAGAAAACTAGTTCTCAGTAACATCACCTCAGTTAGTTACACAGAATTTATAACCTTGTCTCACTTGCTTTTTAAACAGAAAACATAGAAGACAGGGATATGTCTTAGTGGAGGGTTTCATTATCACCAGTGAGTTATTGCTCGAAGCAAATTTTGTTTACCTGGTTCCATGGCACACCCAGAGTTACCCATATATAACTCATCTGTTGCTTTCAGCTGAGCAAATGAGTTAGAAGGACTCCTAAAATTGTACGAGCCTGGAAATTTCTGTTGTTTCCAGTTATTTATATTTTTTGGTGCTGATCTTTAAACCAAGAGCTGAATTTCTATCTGACACTATAGCTTATGGTGCAAAGAGACAAGTTTCTCCAAATTAATTTGCTATGAGACAGTAAAAAGTCTTCGCTATGAATAGACTTTTCTAGGTGGGATGACTTAATGTGCAATGTAAGACAGTAAAAGGCCATTGATTGCATTCTTTGTTGTCTTATCCTGCATATAAATCACTAATGCCCTGAACATAATACATTAGAAGTTAAGAATAGTTTTAATCAATAATTCACTACATTCTTGATAGTTTTTGTAATGCAGACAATCCTTTGAAGTAACGTCTTTAAGACATTTGAACAATACATATAGTATCCTGTCTAACAACCAGTCCGCTCAGAGGATAAAACCCCACTGCTGTAACCTTCGTATGCTTTGCTCATGTGCCAGATGTCTCTGCTTAGAGAGCACTGGACCTTCTGGAGATGATGAATGTGGACAACCAGGATCTAGATCCTGTCCTGAGTACCTCAGGCCTTGCTGAATACCTGCATGTTTTCTGTGCCATTTGACCCCTTGCAACAAAGAAGGGTGAACATCCAGACCACCCTTCCATGATGGCAAAGGACTATATTTTTTGCAAGGTAAATGAGATCTTAGTGTAGCATTCAGGGATGTCTCTGTGCAGGTGTCTGGAGGAGGGAGCATGTTTGGCACGGGTAAGAAGGGAGCTGTGGCTTATTTGACTGAGCTCCTGTTGCAGTGGGGTGTAGAAGGTGGAGGCACCAGCCATCATTGCCTCAGAGCTGCACTGTTTTCAATATGCAATTATAGCATCCCTAAAGGTAAATAGAAGGTTTGTGTGTGAGAAATGTTTCTGTAAAATAGTTTGCAGCTGAAAAGATAACACTATTCCCTGCCTCCTACTTGGCTGTACAATTTTAATTATGTCAGGGAATCTCTCCTATTTTAAATTCCATATATATTTATGGAATAAGCTGTTGGCAAATAGGACATTATTTCAAATAATTTAATGTATTTATTAAAAGAGATTACAAATCTATCCAGGCTATAGTCGTTGCACTTAGGGCAACTATTATGGCTATATTATTGTTCCATTTATTTCAAAATATCTTTGGCAAGGACTGCTCCTCCATGAACAGTGTAAGAAAGAGACTGTCTGATGGTCTGCCCTTCCGTGTGGCAGAGGGCTCTGCCCTCCCCTTTTTCCTCCTAGCCCTGGCCAGTTAACAATGCTCTGTAGATTCAGAGTAGGTCCAGGGCAGAAGATGAAGAGCCTGATACACTCTGTCTTGGTTATTTTATTTGTGCTGCTTTATTTTAGCTCATAGTGGAGCAGAGAGACAGAGACAGGCCCTGAGACACAGTGAGAAGCTGCACAGCTGCTGAGGGATGTGTGGATTGTTGTACATCTCTTGAGGTCTGATGGAGGAATCCAAAGGTACCAAAACAGATCCCTGTCAGAGGTACCAGTTTTTCTCCCCTTGCTCAACTAGAGGAGTCTCTTAGAGACTCCCCTGCACAGCAGAGGTACAATTCACCCCAAATATGATTGACTCTTGTCACTGGTTAGAACCTGGGTAAATTTTTCACAGCGTAATGGTGGTTGCAGGAGTCACGTGTTTACCTGCTTGTACTCCAGTCCTTGCTCCTTTGATGCTGGGGTCCTTGAACTCACTTTGAATGGTCTGCAGAAGATGATGTAGGATGACCAGGCTTCTCAATGGGTTTAAATTCACAAATAAAGCCCAAATCTTTGTTGGAAACATGTCTGGGTCTCGAGGAGAATGGACAGAGAGAACTGCTGCACACACACAGTTGCAGAGCTACAGAAAGAGCAGTGGAAGCAAAAACCTCACTCTGGCACACAGCCATATGGGTGCCAGATGAAGAGGCAGGAGCAAAATCCAGCATGCTGTAGAATATGACCCAGCACAATCCTAGCTGACTGAAGGAGTGGGGGCACCAGATTCTGCACACACTCACATTCTCTTCCGTGGAGAGGAGAGAAGGGAACAGAGCCTTGCTTTAGCCCTGACTGGGGATCTCCCAGGGGAAGTACTAACAGTCTACAAAGACCGTTGTGCTAACACACCCAAGATCAAGATGAAAGAAAATGAAATGAGCCTGGGTTTCCATCCACCCTAAATAGAAGGACTGGTCTACATTCATCACTACTATTGTTATTTGTGTTGATATTATTTTTTCTGCAGCATTTTTACTCTGTTGGTGAAAAAAAATTGTCATTTCCAGTGTGCAGCCCCCATATACCAACTTGCATGAACTGTTACAAAGCTGCTCCTGTATCTTAGGGTGCCTCACTGATGATATAAGCACATTTACCTATGAGGGAGTAAGAGAGAGGATCGTATCCATCACTAAATAAGTGCAAATGTAGGTGAACCTGTGTCTTCAAAAACGAAAGGATGAATGTGGACAGTGTCTGACTTGTCTCTAGAGTAGCTCCCAAAGCATCCCATGCTGAGTTACAATTACTGCCATTGACTAAAGTATTGTTTGCTGCTGCTTACTCAGTATCTAGACCTTTCTAGTATTTTTCACACGTTCTACATGGTATGTCAAATAAATAAGTGTATGTGCTGTATTCATTTATATGTAATAGAATCTAGATCATTGTCTCATCAGTTCGTACATGTCTTAAGAAAAGCATCAGTTATGTCAACCCCACATACATGAGTTTAACAATACACCCTGCATTTATAAGCACCTGTATGCCATACTCCAGCATCACTATGCTCTGTAGCCATCACAGCCTCTCTGAAAGGCTTGGTCTCTCACAGGATATAGCCCCAGCCTGGTGAGCACTTGCAGACTTGCTCACATGCACTGCACATCCGTTGGTTTCACTGGACTAGTCAAGGTCATAAAATTAAACATCTTTATAACTGTTAGTAGGATTAGAGCTGTAATAATGTTCTGGGTGCTTCCTACCTTCCTGAATTGCTGCCACTGCTGCTTGTTTGACATAACGTAACCCATAACAGCTTTTATAGGTTTCCAACCTTTGAGCACAATGGATTAGAAAGGCAGTTAATTATGCATAAGATAGAAAGATTTATGTAAATATAAACCCAATATAATGTATTATTTACACACAGCCTGTACTTACTCTAAGTAACTTTCAGAGAAATCTTGGTCGTCACGAATAGCTCACACCTCATTTCTGAATCTGGGTCCAGAGCAGAATGAAGGATTCTGGCTACCTTAAATTGCTGCTAATATTTTCTGGACTGAAGTATATTTGTATGAGAACATAGTTCAACATAACTCAACACAGATGGACAACAAACAGGATAAATCTCTATCATTTATTACATTTGCCTAGTGATCAAAGGTGTCTAACTAGACATTTTTCCTCATTGGTTGTTTGCATTAGATATGCAAATCTTCTTTCTTGCAGAGCCATTTCCGAATATATTTGCAAGGCTATTGATGTCCATTACTTCACTTAAATATAGATCAGAAATACTGACAAATATTTTCATTCAAAGAGTTTGATCATTTTCAGATTACTCTCCATGCTAGTAATTAACCTCAGTCAACACCCTTCCATTGCACTTTCAAACACAGTTCCTAGCAAACATAAAGTTTCATAAATATGTACTAAATAACCTTAAAGCCCTTTATGAATAATTATGAGTTTTTAAGTTTTTGTGAATCTGCATATTAATTCAATTCCATAAATAATACATGAAGCAAAAATCCAGCTTGTTTGGTGTCTGGGGACAGAGGAAGAAAAGGAGGGGATAATTATCAGTTTAATGTGGGAAAATACTTAACCTAAAAGATTATCTTCAAAACTGATGACTCCATAGGTTTGTATATATGTGTGTATAAACACACATATATAAAAATACGTGTATAAAGATGTGTATAGCTGCAGACACAGTGGAGATGTGCATCCACACTGAAAGAATGTTTTCATCTGAAGCATGTTACGCTTCTGTCTCTGCTGTGCCATGCTGAGCTCTTTCAGTGAAAAGCAATGTGATGAGCTTAGCTTCCATACAGTCCTTCCTTCTATAAATATACCTTCCCCCAAAGGTAGAAAATTAATGAGAGGCTGCTGACTAAAATGACTACATTTCGCCTTCCGTGGGACATTATGGATTTCAAAGATAAGAGAGAGTGCAGCAAGTCCAAAAAACAATTTCATTTCATTAATCCCTTAAGTGCCTCAGGATGAGCAGCCCATGTCCAGCAAAGGTGACGTTACAGCAGCTTTTGCAGGCCTACTGCACGTCAGCCAAGCGCGGTACCTCAGCGCCTCATGGGCTCTGCTTCTTGTCTCTGGATGCAAGACATCCAATAAAAAGATGGAGTGGGAATGATATATGGCTGAATGGTCTTAGACTGACGCTTCCTGGATGCACGCTGACAATAATGGGAAACGTAAGGGCTTTGCAGAGCCAGCTCTCTGCTGAGGCAGCACTTCATAGCATTTACAGTAAAAAAGGTATTTTCTGGTCAATTGTTTTCTCCACATGTTTGCCTTTTGTCATGGAGCTGTAACTGCGTATCTTTGGTAGAAGTGTATTGATTACTCCATCTTTTATAGCAGTGATTGTTTAAGAATATAAGCACAGCAAGATTTGTCAGATAAAGTATAGCAGATGTGGTTGGAAAACGCATGCAGATTTTGGGCACTTGAGATAGAGTTTACGTGTGTGAAACCTTGTCTGTACCCCACTGTCATTTACAGTTGGTAGAGGATTTGGGGAGAAAATTAACACATTCCAATTTTTCAATAGCTCAGTTTGTTTTTTTATATATTAATCCTCCTACAAAATGCATTTCAAGTCAGATCTATTTAATTTCATGGTCCTTTTCAGCAGCTGGTTTGAAGCATGAAAAGTAGTATTTAAAAATTTTAATAAAAACAAACAACTAAATAGCAGATGTATTCTCTTGGCTTTAACAGCAAGAGAAAGAAAAAAAAAAAAAGGAAGACTAAACTCATAGAAGAATTCTGAGATGCAAGTGCTCTTTCTAGCACTGCACCATCACCAGAGGAATGCCTCATTTTGCAGAGGGGGTAGCAGGGAAACCAGCCAGGAAGGTGCATCGTACAGAAGGTGATGGGAGCACAAACAGCTGAACAGCAGCCTCAAAAGACAGGTACAAGTCTATCTCAAGGTCTATCCCAGTCCTGTAAAACTCTGTGCCTCTTTCCCCAGACAGAAGTGTCCTCCAGGAAGCTACAGGAGTGCCCTTAGCAGCTGGGTGACAGCACTCACTGAGACACAGCTGCACAAGTGCTCTCTACTCCTCACTCAGAGCGACCTGTTGTGGCAAAGTTCTGCTATTTAACTTATTTAAACCTATTTATCCAGTTTGACTCACACAGTTGGTAATAAAAATGATTAGGTGAGTGGTTCTACCACCATATCAGAAAGGTTGATAACCTCTGGCTGGAAAACGGGGGAGTTTATCCCACTCTGCATCCACAGTGGGATGTGTACACACAGAGGAAATCACAGTATTTCACTCTTACATCAACCCTTGCTTTTGTGTGTATGCAGAAGAAGCAGAGGGAAAAGGACCCCACAGAAGTGGTTGAATGAAAAGCTCAACCTGAAGCCACTCTAAAAGTTTCTGGGACTCAGAGAGGGACTTGTGGGAGTTTTGGTAGTATTATGTCTCTTCACTGAAAGCCTGTTAATTAATCATAAAGACTCAGCTGGAAATAGTTTGTGGAAAAATGTAAGTGGAGTACGCCAAATTTATTTTCTATTAGAAATGAGACACAGAGTTGAATGAACTATTTTAAAGGTCAGTATTACAGTTATTTGTGAATCTGTCTTGTAAATTACGGAGTTTGTAAATTAACAATTTTTATTGTACAGGAAAAGAATCCAAGACCATAATGCTTTTAATTATCATTGATATTTATCATGGAAAGCAAGACTTCTTGCCTCTAAAACGCTTTATGTGGATAGAAACCTGTTGATAAGTGGTTTAAGCTAATTCTTATGTGTGCTGGATTCATAAATCCTTAGACTTTAGTATGAACTCAGCTGCAGCCTATGTTACTGGTTAAACTGTTTTCATCTCAAACCCACTCTGAATCCCAACAAAAATAGTAGGCCAGATGCCCAGACTGCAGCTAGAGACCCTCATTAGGCATCATTTGCATCCTATTAACCACTGAGCTGTGGGTCATTCGCTGCCTGTCAACCATTCAAGTCATTCCTTTTGTGTTAATTAGTAGAGAAATAAGGAGTTAATGAAGATCTTATGATCTGTGATGATTCATCTTTGTTGTTTCAAACGAATCCCTGCTCTCTGAGCACTCCAATGAGCTCCTACACACCGAATAATAGGGAAATAGTCAGAGGGAGCTTACGGCAGCCTTTGGAGTGTTGTTCTCCAGGGACCTTTTGCATGGTGGGCTTTGTTAGCTAAAGATTAGAAGGAGTTAATTGCTTCAAGATTGCTAGCAGATTAGGTTACAGGGTGTGTTGTATCTATGTAAGCATATGTCAGGTCTAGTTAGAAGATAGAAGATGCTTATTTTAATAAAATTATGAAAGAAAGAATTAATTTGTCATAGTGAAAAATCTTATTTCTACTCTTAATTTGTCATTATAGTGAAAATCTTATTTCTATTCTTAGTTTGAGCATTTACAGATGAATGCAGTGCTAGTGGTGCTCTCACTTTCCTTCCCAAAATAGGAGAGTACAGCTCTTTGCTGCTTCTAGGCTGCCCAGGTTGCTCCCAGGCTTTCACCTGACTTTACATCCCTGTTTGAAGAGGATAGAGCAGGGCTGGGCTGCAAGGAGGGCTCCTCTTCCTCTGTACTCTCAGGAAACAAAGGCTCACAAGCTGACTGAGTGGTTTGTGTTTGTTTCCTCTCTGGAAAGACTGTTTTTCCTGGAATGCAGGAAAATCCTTCAAGCCGCACTTCCAAACACCTAGGACATGAAGTCTCAACCTCCTTCACCAGGACAGTGATATTGCTTCCATGGAGAGTGATTTGCTCTGACTCTCCTACAACCTGAGGTACACATGTTGGAGTTTGCTCTTTCTTTAGTGCCTGCTGATCCCTGTTGCTGCAGAGAGCTGCTGGCACAAGATATTTCCTAGGCAGCACTGTCCAGCAGATGCTATTGGTCCTAGAGGTGTCTGGAAACTCCTTTTTTCAGACTCTTAATTTCAAAAATAACAAACAAACAAAAACCCCAAAGGGATTTCCTCAAGACTTAAAGAAGAAACTGTTCCTACATCCACACCAGCTCTGATACTTGGGTGTATTTATTTTTACAACACCCAACTATTCCAAGCACAGATAGGGGCTAAGTGATGATGAGTAGATTGAGAGCAGCCCTGCAGAGAAAGACTTGCAGGTGTTGGCTGACAAGGAATGACCCAGTTGTGTAAGCTCACAGCCCAGAAAGCCAACCATATCCTGGCCTGCATCAGAAGAAGCATGACCAGCAGATTGAGGGAGGTCATTCTGCTGCTTTACTCTGCTCTGGTGAGACCTTACCTGGAGTCCTGTGTTCAGATCTGGGGCCTCCCAACACATAAAGGACATGGAGACTGTTGAAGTGAGTCCAGAGCAGACCACAAAAATGATCAGGGGGCTGGAACTCCTCCACTATGAGGACAGGATAAAAGAGTTGGGGTTGTTCAGCCTGAAGAAGGCTTCGCTTTAGGAAGACCTCAGAGCAACCCTCCAGTAGCTAAAGGGTGGATACAGGAAAGCTGGGGAGAGACTTTTTACAAGGGCATGTAGTGATGGGGATGAGGGATAATAGCTTTAAAATGAAAGAGGATAGACTTAGATATAAGGAGGAAATTCTTTACTGTGAGAGTGGGGAGACACTGGAACAGTTCAAAACCATTCCATGATTCTATGATGAAATAAAGTTGAAAGTTTTGTTTCTTCATTTCCTATTTGTTTCCTCTGGAGCAGAGACACTAACTCAGGTACTAGGCCAGCACAGCTGGAAAGGTTAATGCTCCTGTTGTGAGGAGACAAGGGATAATGGTTTTAAATTAAAGAGGGAGATTTAAACTAGATATAAAGAAGGAATTTTTCACAATGAGGGTGGTGAAACTCTGGCACAAGTTACACAGATGGGTGGCAGAAGCCCCATCCCTGGAAACATTCCTGGACAGGGAACTGAGCAAACTGATCTAGCTAAAAATGTCCCTACTCACTGCAGGGGAGTTGGACTAGATGACCTTTAAAGGTCCCTTCCAACCCAAGCCATTCTATGATTCTATCATTCTTCTTCCAATGCTTTGCATTAGGCTGCTGCTTCCAATAGCAGGGACACTGCAACATGCACAGACCTTCATCAGTTAGAGCCTGGATATATACTAAAATAAACCCAAATTTTAATATTCTGTGCTGTAAAATGTAGATCCATAACGAACAGCTTCTTGATGTGGAGGGTAGTTCCCCCTCTCAGCCTCCCACCACTTCTTGGCCTCCCAAACCCTCTCAGCCTCCCACCACTTCCTGGCCTCTATGTTTTTCCGACCTCCCACCACTTTTTGGCCTCCCAACCTCCTTTGACTCCCACCATTTTTGGGCCTCCCACACCCTCATGGCCTCCCACCACTTTCCAGCCTCCCAAGCCCTCTTGCTGTCCCACCACTTTTTGGCCTCTACTATGTTCCCAGACTCCCACCCCCTCATGGCCTCCCACCACTTTTTGGCCTCTACTTTTTTTCCGGCCTCCCACCACCTTTTGGCCTCCTACCTTCTTTTTGGCCTCCCACCCCCTTCTTGGCCTCCTACCACCTCTCAGCCTCACAGCACCTTTTGGCCTTTTAATTTCTTACCTAAAAGTTTTCCTGGACAGTTGATACCTATGTGGTGCTGTGCCTGTTTGGCCTTCAGCTTAAAAAAGTCTCTGGGCTCCCTGGTGATGCCTTCATCATGTGTTTGCAGAGAACAACCAGATCCCCTTATCTTTCTAGTTACTAGGTCAAATAAATGAAGCTTTCTTCATTTTGAAAGAACATGGTTTAATGACCCAGGAGAGGCTCCTGTAGCTAATGATTCCACTTCTCTAAAATTGGCAACTGAAAAGAAATATTGCTACCAAGGCATCAGAGCTGTTTCCACCAGTCCCTGATAGCAGCCAAGCCACTACGGGCAAGTTTTTGGAACACCAACATGTCTGCTTTCCTTGTGATGTACTCAGCATCTAGTTACGTTGCTATTTCTTCTAATTCTCACTGGAAGGGCAGGCATCTAGCTTCTTGCTCAGTAAAATAAATGTGGTACTTAGGGACATGGTTTAGTGACATGGTTGTAATAGTTAGATGGTTGGACTTAATGATCTTAGAGGTCTCTTCTAGCTTTTATGAATCTGTGATTCTGGAGAGAATCTGAGGTGTTCCATAAATTGANAGTGACATGGTTGTAATAGTTAGATGGTTGGATCTTAGAGGTCTCTTCTAGCCTTTATGACTCTGTGATTCTGGAGAGAAGCTGAGGTGTTCCATAAATTGGCCTGCTTATGCAGAGGCTCTGTTGAACTTCTCAGTAACTTTCTGAGTTCCCCAAGTGAGGAGGACATGGGACAGGCACTGAGGACATCAGAAGCTGTTTCAGGACAAGAGATAATTGCTCCTCCTCTTCCTCCTTGCTTGATCTGTGGATGGTACTTCAGTTCTTTTAGGAAACCAGGGTCTTGCTTCTACTTTCTTTAAAAAGTCCAGAACTGAAATCAATTATTTAGGTTTGTCAAATATTGTGAAAGCTTTTATTTAGACCTGTGGTTTTTTTTCCCCCTGTACATCTATCAGGTGAAAATAAAATTGATCATTTGTTCAGTACTGTATTAATGTGTCTGTGAATATTGAGGTGCATTTTAGCAATGAATGATATCCTAAAGGAGCTCAAAATCTGTCTGAAAAACATGTCACTTACTCTTCTCTGCTTTAGATCTCACAAGTGGTACAACAGTTAGAAATGGCTATTTTCTTGTTTATGAAGAAACACTGGTGCAAATTGCAAAGATATAACTGGTGAACACTTTTTTACATCCTATTGTGAAAATGATATATAATTCATGTCCTCTTGGCTGAAAAGAACCAAACCAAACAAATTCCACACAAAGCTGAGTCAAGCATTTGGCTGCCCTTAAAGAATACTTCCCTCATTTCCTGAGTAAAGACATGGGGATAGGCTTGGTGAGGCAGGAAAGCAGCAGAGATTAGCCCCATCCCCTATGGCTTCTATAGGTTCTTTGCACTGCCCAGTGAGTCAGAAGGCCAGTGAAGGACCTGACACCTTTGTGCACTGCATGACCCAAGCAGTGCTGCTCTCAGCACTGGGATCCCATCGGCACCTGGAAGTAGGAGACACGCTGTGATGCTTTGCCTGGGCTAGGACTGAGGCAGCAGCAGTTGTGAGCTCAGCAGGAGTTAGCAAATAACTCCCTGGCTGGTTCATTCCAACTCAACTCTCATCTTTAATTGCTCTCAATGAAGAGAGGTTTTGTGCCATTTGGATGTTAAAGTGAAAAAACCCTACCCTGTCCCTACATACACATTTACAAGAGGGGATAAAAGGGAAGCCAGTTCAGATGAAAAGGGAAAGGCAGTCATGACTCTTGCATGGGTTCAGAGAGCTAGAAGAGATGGCAATGTAATTGGAAGCGGATCAGGCGCTGAAAGAATCACAGAGTGGGCAGGGGATGGGGTGGGAGTGGGGATACACAGTCCAGCTCCTCTTCAAATAACCAAAGCTAAAGCTGAGCAAGTGCTGGGCCACTCCATAAGCATGCCCTTAAGTCTAGCCCAGGTTTCACTGCCTGCAGTAGCAGGGTGGCAGCCAGAGATATTTTTTTCTTCTTCTGGTACCTCAATCAGAAGGAACTGGCTTTTGCGTGGGGGTGGGAGGGGGGGAAGAGGCAGAGAGAGTGAAGAGGGAAAAAAAATAAGCAGAAGTAATTTATTCGGGATCTTTGAGAGGATAATAGCCAATTATTTGTTTATAACACTGGTTAAATTTTCATTAGGCAGATTAATGGAATATCATGTACTGTCAACATTGGACTGAGGGGTGGTCTGTAAGAGATAAACGGGCAAACAGTCGATGTGTCTCCCTGAGTAAATTAGTTTTTGCTTTCCTGTTTTTCATATGAAAATGGAAAGGTGGACAAGGTGGTGCATTTTAAAACAGGTCTCAAGATGGGCCAAATCAGTTAAATATGAAAGCAATTCCAGTAATAAATACATTATAATAACTTAGCATCGTGCCTATCATTTTGATTTCATGAAAGTCTGGGATAATGTAGATTTTTAACCTGCTCTCTTAATACACATTTCCTCTTCCTGAACTTCAGCATTTCTTGCTGTGAGGTGAAAGCATATTACTTTTTTTTGCCTGATTTTTCTGTGTAATCTGTTCAGTATTACAGCTGGTAAGTGCTAGAGGCTCACAGCTCTTTCTTGTGAATTCTGGTATTATCATACTGGATAGCAAGAGCAGTCCCCTCTAAGTACTGTATTATCAGCATCAGAACCCCTGAGTGGTTATGGTTGCATATCCTCCTCTTTTGAAGTCAGAATATTTCTTAACGTATTAGCCTGGGATTTTCAGACAAACCACGAAGAGGCAGACACCCAAATTTCAGTAGCAGTAGGGCCAGTAAGTCCACTTAACCTCTTTGAAAATCTCAAGACATTTTACAGAAGAGAAAAGTCATGCAGGGAGCCTTCTGTGCCTCATCACCTTAATCTGACTTCACACCTCAGCTGCTTTCAGCATTGCATAGACAGATGGAAGAGAGAGGTCCTCTCTGAGTGAACACAGCTCTGGAACACACAAAACTGCCCCAAGACATTTCATTCTGACTTGACCACTAATAATTACACAGCATAAAAATAGCCTTTTGCTGTTAGGAATGGCAAACTATTGATTTCTGATGATATCTTGTTATGGCATCTCCATGTAGGATTCCATTTACAGACAGCACTTAGTGACATTTGCACACTTAGGTCACAAGTCTGCTCAATTTTGAGTCTGTATAATGTTTCCAAGAATAATATTCATTCTTATGCTTCTTAAAATTGCAATTGTAATATCCAAGTCTACAAAAATGATCTGATATTTTCTTACAAAATTGCCAAGTACGTACATAAAATGTTAATAAAAATTCTTAGACATGGTGAGGGGACAACATGTACTTCTCATGTGTCATGCTGACTTCATCAGAACATCTGTAAAGAGAGTTGAGAATTAAGGAATGATGCATGGCCCTGGTCTGAAACCATATTTCTTGGGTTTGCTGTTGTAGCCTTCTTAAAAATCCCCCTCTCATGTGATCTCAGACCTCCCTTTGGAAGTCAATTTTCTCTATTTTCATCAACTAGGAGACTCACTATGCTCTTGTTCTGCCACATAACATTCTCCATTTGTGTGAATGGAAGGCACACATGTGCATAGAGAGGTGTCATTTTTCCTAATAAATAGTCCATATGATAAGCTCATAAGGGTTTTGTGGAATATTTATATTTCCCTTGCTTGCTGTGAGCCAGACTTCTCTCACAAGGGATAAAATTAGCAAAAATATCAAAGTAGACATATTTTTAGCAAGTACCCTTCATTTCCAGAGCACTCTTCCAAAACCTTCCACTATGGAAAAAAAAAATCTCACCCATAAGGATGAGGCAAAATGTGAGATTCAATTTGTGCACAGAGATATCTGCCATTTCAGAGGATGGCAAGTTTCCACTTCCCAAAATGAACAGGTTTGCTTTCACTGAAGAACTAATGAAGTCTGACCCTCTATTAACTATAAAAGGAGCCTCAGTGTAGTTGGGCTTTTTAATCATGTTAATGCAATTTATCTTCTGCATAGGGAGACTAATCTCCACAGTGCAATACATTAACTAAAATGAGGTGGTCTCTATACTGTTTTGGGATTAGTAAATCTACCAGAGACTTGGCTTTTTCCTAGGATGTAATTTTTTCTTTTCAGGCCATCATCATTAGTGCCCCTCACCTGAAGTATTCAAAATAAGCATCAACAAACTGTGTGCAAGCTGAGGCTTTTAAAGGAGACTAAATCAGTTAGGCTCCCAAATCCCATCAAAGGAGAGTTGTGCTTGGTCCCTCATCAACCTTAAATCCCTTTGGAAATCTCAACATTAGTTCATGCTAAAGGATCAAATATGTCCTATAAAGCAAGAGGTTCAGTTGCTGCTCTGTTAACTGAACAGAAAGAATAAAGTCACTCCCCAGTGACTCCCCAAAATACCATCCTTAGGAAATGGCCTTGTGAGATCTCCTGGCATGCTCTCATACATTAGTTTCATTTGAAACAACTGATAATATCGTGAGACTCACAGATATGATCTAAGCTTGCAGTTATATTCAAGTCTCTGACGGCAAAATTTGGCTAACTCAGCTTTAAATACAACACCTAGGATGTTAACAAAACATGTTTCACGTGGCTGGTAAAGTGGCTGCTTTTTATTTCAAAGCCATTGACTTCAAAGGCTGCTTGGATTGTGTGTGTGTGTTTCCTTTTAAAAAATCTTCATACTGTTTCTGTCTTTTTTTCTCACTATCAAATAGATCATTACATTTTCAACACTTAAGGACAAAAATTCTTCTCTCAGATCTGCACGGCAGATCTTGACAGTAATATTCAGCTCTTCCCCACATGCAGGGAACTCCTGTTGACATCAAGGAGAGAAATGGAGACATGTGCAGGTAGGTCTGAGGAGAGTGCCTGCACCAAGACCCTATGGCCAAAGTCTGGTGGGAAATCTGACCCTCATTTCCCTTGGGATTTTGAGATTTTGGTGCCCAGCTTACCCTACATTTTTTGGCAGCTGACCTTGAGGAGCCATTGAACATCCATTTTCTGATACAATCAGAGCTCAGAATTTCTGGGCCACATTGACACTCCCTCATATTCATCTGCATGTTTAGTCCCTTGCTGCTGGGGTTATTTCTGATAAATAGCAGATTTGATTTCCCCTGTTACCCACTTAGTTGCCTGTGCATTTAGGAAAAACCTCCTGCTTCTGCTTCTCTGCCTTAGCACTAAATACTGTGCTGCATGTTTGCTATGAACCCTGACATCAGGAAGTTAATGTTTGGAGTTGTATTTACTCCTGTCCCACAAACTCATTAATAGTGTGAACTCCATAAGTGTCAGTTGATGGCCAAGGGTGGGGATGGTTATTCGTTTATTGGGTTTGTGAGGAGATTAATCTTTGTTAATATTAACCAAGTGTTTGTGAAACAGAAGAAATTTGGACAGAGAGATGCTTATTACAGAATGCCAGTATGTTGATGTTGTTCTTCACACCCAGTAAAGGTTTTGTTTGATTTCTCTTTTGACTTTTACCATGAATGTATTCACAGAACTGTTCTAAGCATCTGATTTTCCCATCTCTTCAAACAATGAAAACAATTCCAACTCCAAATAAGGCCAAATATGAAAAGGAATAGCTTGGCCATCTTGAAATGTCTTGCCCAAAAGCCCAGCTACCATGGAGAAGGATTAGCCTTTTAAATGGGCACATTTAAGGGGAAAAAAAAAATGAAAGAAAGAGAAGAAAAGAAAAAAGTCATTAGGATAGTTTTGTTCCTTCACTTCTCATTTCAATCTTCCATTGTGTATGTTTAATGAATAGCACAAGGAGGGTGAATAAGTTAAATAAGGCAAATAAGGACATGGTTAACTTAACTAGTTATATGATTAATTTTTTGCTCTAGCTATTTTACTCACGTGGGAGTGTTTGTGTGTGTTATGAAACATTCAAAATCAGTGGTTCAGTTATTTAAAGTTGTAAGGTTTTTATTTGTATAAATGTACATCTGTTGTCAAATAAAGCAGCTTAAAGGGAGTCTTACTGTCAACAAAATTCAGACCAAGATCCAGGATGACAGAGAATCAGTCTTTAAATAACCAGAGGCTTTTGTAGTGCTGGTGCAAACATTTCTCAGACATGCCTTAACTGATCTCTGTAAAGGACTTTGCTGGAGAATAATTGTACAGAGCATTGCCTTCGGTACCATCATCTTTCTGTGGCATGATGGCTTCATCTGTGGTATCCTCTGCACAATGAAGGGAGAAGAGAGCAGAGCGCATTCATGTCCTGCCTGTGAACATGAAATCCTATCTGAAGCTTTGCCAAAACCATTCCTGAGTAATAGCTCCATGCCAGAGCCATTGTCCCATCAGTAGAAGTGTAAATCCCAGAGTATGGGCTTCCACCACTCAGAGGACACATGAAAGCAAACATATTACTGTACTGTCTGTACATGTGAATGCAGTACCCCAAGCCCACAGCCAAACCAGAAAGGAATGAAGGGGACTTGAGACACAGCCAGTGCTGACTTACCCATCCTATGTTCAGTCTCAAAGGTGATGTTTAATTGTACTGATTTCTCCTTACAGTCAGTTACAGGCACACGTGGAAGCTGATTTTAATCTTCAGCCCACCAGAGTGATTCAGCTGTTTATCCCTCCACTGATTGTGAAAGATCCTGGGATGATTTTACTGCTGGTTTAGGCTACTAGTTTCTGAAGGGAGATCAATCTGAGCAATACTGAGGAGATCTTAATGAAGAGGAGATATAGATAAGAGTGAGGACATGGGGTAAACAGTGATCCATTAGGAGATTTCTCATTCCTCCTGCTGCTGGCTGGTTCAGGAATCATGTGTAGGAGCTTGTTTCAAAAATTTAATATTTGGACAGCACTTTTGGTGGGACACAGAGTCTCATGTTTCTTCCTCCTGGCATGAGCAACATTTTTATCACCAAACCATCTTTCAGTACCTGTATCATGGATTCCAGTTCTTCTGGAATCTTTCTCAAACAATTGTGCAAAACTTACTAGTCTACAATAAAAAGAAAATAACAGAGAGTGAATACAAAGATTGTGTGAGTAAATATGCCAAAAGTTTCAAATGATATCTGTGTTGGCCATTTCTTTCATTCACTCTCACCTAGCAGAGCCCAGTGCTTGAACTGCTTTTTCACTCTGCTTTGCCATCTCTGCTATTTCAAAAAACCTTCCTAGATACCCTCTGACCAGGTTTAAATAGAGAAGCTGAATGGACACTAGCTGTAATGATTTCACATGGGTGTTTTCAATCTTTGCCATAGCAGACAGTGAAGAGATAGGAGCAGGATTCAGCCTGTTAAATTGCTTTTGGCCCAGCACAGGAAAAGCTGCTCTCCCTGAAGGATATTAGGGATGCAGGAGGAGGACAAATGATCAAATGCTCCATGTGACTGCAGACTGGACATGTGAGGTAGGATGTGGCCATAACCCCTTTCATGCCATACATGCTATTGTACTATATTAATGCATACATTAGCACTAAACATATGTAACACTGTTTTCCATCTTAGTGTTTCAGGCATTTCATTTATAATTTTAGACTATTATGAACTAGACTGATAATCAGTCAGAGTTCTTGAATTGTTCTTGAACTGCTGCAAACATAAAATATTACAAGACTCTTTCAACTTGGTCAGACACTATCTCTTCCTTCGTGCAGCTGGTGTTGCCTTTTCATTCTGTAGCAAAGTGTCTGAGGTCAGGGAGTGCCTTCCTCTTTGTCTGGTCTCTATTAACTCTCTCTGGAAAAAAGTTGTCCTCTAACAGATTTTTTCCCCAGCATGCCTTTTTGGGACTGATCCTTTAAATTTCACAGAAACAAGCTGCTACAGCTTTTGAACGAACTTGCTGCTATTTGCTCTCGCTTTCTCCCTTTTCCAGCTGTTAAGTGTTAACTCACATTTCCCTTCCTTTCAGGTTTTCATTTCTTATTCCTGGGAAGTACATTTTCACATAGGGACAAAAAAAAATAATAAAACCCCATAAGTCCTAGCAAATCCATTTAAACACAGATGTAGCCATTTTATGGTTGTTGCTATGACAGTTTGGCAAAGGTTATGCATACTGTGAAACCTGTCTTCCAAGGACAGAGTGATCCATGGATGAGCAAAGGCAGAAGGTGTAACACAGCCTCTTCCATGCTGTTTCTTTGGTAGGGAAAGGAAAATGTGGAAGGAAACTCCACCCATCATGATAGCTCTTCTTTTACACCCACCAGCACATAAATGGAGCTCAGGGACAGGGATATAATATATATACAAGATTGATCATGGGAATGGGAAGATGAGAAGGAGATAATTACTTTTTTTCCCTAGTTATTCAAGCAGAATTTAGCCTAGACTAGTAGAGGGACAAGTCTACCAGGGAACATCTGTCTGAAAGTAAGATGTTTTAATGCATGTAATGCTGCACATGGTTCAACTTTTAGTGTAGAGAAGGAGCTAGTATTTTAAAAACTATTTTTAAAAAATATTTAAAAATATTCTCATAGCACTGCTAAAAAACTGTATTCATTATGGCTAAAGTCATATTTAGTTTACCGTGAGGTAACCCCTGTTAGTTAATTCATTTCCTAATGTGATGCATTTCTCAGTGCAAATAAAGCCCAAGAGGATTCATAGGTCCCTTTCAGAATTCCTAAGGAAGCATTATTAATAAATGAAGAAATCATCACTGAAAAACAAAAGTGGTATGCACCACTTAAAAAACAACAACTCTATAAAAGACTCATAAAAGTAGGGTGGTTTTGCTTCAAGCTCATGGTGATAAATGCATCTGCCTTGATTACTCTGTTTCCTGCAAAACAAGGCTGTTAATTTTTAACTCTTAAAATGGATTTACATTAAATCTTATCTTGACAAATTCTAGTTAAAAGCTGAAAATCTGTAAGCCAAAGTAACAACTAAAGTATGAGCTGGAACCAAATTAAATATTTGGTTACCTTAGGGAATAGTCACTGGATACATATATTCATCTGAGTATTATTTACAATATAGAAAGCACTTAAATACAGAGAATAAATGTTTTTTCCTTGTTTAAACTAAGTTATTCCAGGGGTGAATTTGAGCCAGCAGGGTTTAAGCTGTTCTTAATATAGTCAGAATATCAGGAGTCTTTTTTTAGCAGCATTTGTCTCATAAATGGAAAATTTTGCTACTGTAGGATTTATAACTACTTTGTCCACTTCATACATATAGCACAAAAGATCCAAATAAGGCATTTCCTTTGATAGCCTCTTTTGTTTGACATGAATTCCCTATCATATCTTGTTAGGGATATTTATCTTACGTGAGAGATTTTCAAATTACATTTGTAAACACCAAATATAAAAAACACCAAATGAGCTGGTAGCTTAAAAATAAAGATAAACCAAGGAACATCCATTTAAAGACAAATACAATAATTCTGAACAGTATTTGACAGTGTTTCAGGGTATTTAGTCTTGAATTAGTCCTTCCCCTGCAAGAACGGCATTGCTTTGCCTCAGTGCAAGAGATTCAGCATGAAAAATTGCAGGGAGAGGGAGGGACAACATCACCTTTGCAGCTGACATCCCTTGGTCACCAATTTCTCACAGTCCTGGTCCCTGCACCCACCCATGTACCTGTTCATCCTCCCGTATCCCAGGGCCTGGGTGGATTGCCATGGGGTGGTAGGACATCTTTCTCTTCCTGCCTGGGAGGAATATTCCCAGCACTTCAAATCCCCCACTACCCCTTGACCTTCTTCCCCATCCTGAACTGTTGAGGAATTGGATGGAATAGAGGGATCACATGACTGCTGATAGAAGAAGGGAAGAATTTACCCAACCTTGGTGGCACAAACAAGTCCCCATACTCCTCCAAAAGCTCCTTTGGGACTCTCAGCTGTAGGGAGGATCAGGAACACCTTAACTCCAGTGCTCTCTGGTATAAATCTCACTCTGGTAAGAGCAGAGGCCAGAGGCGGATGGTGTGGGAAGCGGTGGTGGCACCTGCTGCACAGGTGGAGCTCTGCATCTCTGCCCATCCTCCCCCCCTGTGCCGCCAGCAGTATCACTCCTTTCAAAGGCAGCATAGCTCCAGGCAAAGCTGCTCTGCAGGTTGTTTCCATCCTGTGTTCCCCATGGTTCTGGCTCTGTCTGTGTCTTGTAGATATAGTAACTTTGCAGCTTGTAAAGATTTGTCTGCTCTCCCACCCGCTCCCCCCACTCATTCCTGAAATGAGTGATTGGGAGAAGTCTGTTTGTGTTATAGATATTGGCAAACGTAGTTACGCACCAAAGACTTCAGTGTGCCATTTCCTCCAGCAAGACTGAGTATGAGAATCTGTCCTCCAGCAACCAGTCCTTACAAAGGATCAGGCCATGTGAAGTCATAGAGAAGTCCATACGTCCAAAGGTTGCACCTTCTTTATGTTCAGTCACTGAGGGCCTCAGCTGAGATAAAGCCCTCAATACAGAAAGGACATGGAGCTGATGGAGCAGGTCCAGAGGAGGCCACGAGAATGATCAGGGGACTGAAAAACCTCTCCTATGAGGACAGGCTGAGGGAGCTGGGATTGTTCAGCCTGGAGAAGAGAAGGCTTCGGGGGGACCTACTAGTGAATTTCCAGTACCTAAAGGGAACTTACAAGAAGGCTGGAGAGGGCCTGTTTGCAAAGGCCTGCAGTGAAAGGACAAGTGGCACTGGTTTTAAATTGGAGAAGAGTAGGTTTAAACTGGACATTAGAAAGAAGTTCCTCACCACAAGGGTGGTGGAACACTGGCACAGGTTGCCCAGGGAGGTGGTTGAGGCCCCATCCCTGGAGGCATTCAAAGCGAGGCCCCAAGTGACCCCTTGTTCGGCTTGCCAGGGCTCTGGGCAACCTGATCTAGTTGAGGATGTCCCTGCCCACTGCAGGGGGGTTGGAGTAGATGACCTCCAGAGGTCCCTTCCAACCCAAACCATTCTATGATTTTATGATAAGAAACAGCAAGTAGCTGGCTGGTATCTCCAGACATTACCACTGCATAAATGTTTACTAACAATAAATAGTACTAATGAGATTTTATGACTTCCTGACTCCTAGTCTTACCTACAGTCATCCCCACCCCCAAAATCCACACTTCTTGGAAGAGCTCCAGTGGGAAACATAGTGCAGCTGCTAAACAGAAGGTCCCTTGGAGCCCATTACCTGCTGCACCAACCTCTGCAGTGGCTTGTGCTAAGCACAGGCTCCAGTTTAATGCATCCATTTTCCAACTTCTCATGCTTCAGCTGTCTGAAAAGAAGCTAAAAAAAAAAAATCCCTTCTCCCTCTCCCACCACACACTTGCACAGCAGCTGTTTCTCTGTGGTCCCCATGCCTGGAGAGCACTTTGCAGGAAAACTGGACCTATGAGCTGAAACTGCATTTTTTGAGAAACGAGGCTGCTCCCCCCACTGTCAGCTCTCTGCAAAACTAACATCTGTCTTCTGGCTTTCCTGCTTGATTTCTCCCACTTTTTCCTCAAGCACACAGTCCTGAAAAATGTGCATTTTTGTGTTTCTACAAATGATTTCTCATCTAGCTTGTGAAGGAATGACCGTCAAATGGTGGGTTGGGTTTTAGGAAAATGCCTCACATGTAGATCTCCTGATACCCAACTCCAGGTGCAGTTCCCCTAGTTGCTCTTCACCAGGACATCTGCAGACAGAGATTTGGAACTAAGACTTTGCTCCACCATATTTGGTGGACACATCATCAGATCCCCTATGCATGCCTATGTTGGCTTTGAAGAATGAATTTCAGCAAACACCTACAAGCAAGCAAACAAACCCTTTCTTCCTGCAACAGGGAGGGAATGTTAAAGCTGGAGCTCTGCAGTGCTCCAGCTGATACCTTGTTATGCCAAGTTGGAGAGCAAAGTAAATTTCTTACAGCGGAGTTATAAACCCCCTGAAAATAGGTTTTATTATGGAAATGCAAACGCAACCATGGCTATAGCAACATGAAAGGCTCTGCTGTAATAACACTTAGATCCAACTCTTTGTGCACAATTGGCATAGAAAAGTATTTGATTTTTGTCGGGTTTTTGCTGCTACATGTCAGTGTCACTTCACAGTTGGTCTCAGTTTATAACAAAATGCAGAAAAATTGTTCGTAATCCTCATTTATAGCTGGGATCTGAGAAGCACCATCTCAAATATTACTCTACCTATCAAACATGGCTCAAACAGCTATTGACATTTGGAACTGTTATTCCTGGGAAGAAAGATGTGATGTTCACAGTTAACAAAGCGGAGTGTCTATTGAGTTTAGTCTCTCTCATACACTGTAAAGCATTAGGCTCACTGACCGAGCTTTGATAATCGGTTTGTTTGGGATGAAAAGGCAAAAACAAACAGGAGAAGGGGAAGAAATCATGAAGACTCTCAGTATGAGATACTCTGCTTTGCTCTAAGTTCAAATGTTGTGCATACTTTCAGAATCTTGAGATTTTCATAAAAACACCCTTGTGTTTATATTTCTGGGGTTTAGGTAAATAGATAAATAATAAATAAAAAAAACCCAGGAAGAGGGATTTCATTGAAGTCTCATCTTTGGCATCATATTAAGAAATTCAGGCTCTTATGGAAAGCTGTGTTCTAGTCTGATCCATTGGGTGGGGGGACAATCCAAATTCTTATAAGGAAATATCTTACAAATCAGAGGAAAAATACTGCTGTCCTCAAATTTTTTAGCACATTGTGTTGAATCACCTTGCCATAAAATCTCTAAATATAACAATGTTATTTTATGGGTGAAAAGTGCTTTTAAAGGGCCATATTTTGCTTAAATTACTCAAACGAGTAGTTCTGCTTCCTTCAGTACATTGTGAGAGTAAGGTTATCACTATTCAGCCACATGCTTTCACCTGTGCCTATCTATTTTCCTAGAGTATTTTTAATGATCAGAAGTATGAATCTCTATTTCCCAGGGTTATACACATTCCTGGCACTAAGCCATACTTCACCCCATTTCTCTGCAGCATCTTCAGTAAATTTATTTTGACTTCTGTGAGCCTGACCCCTTAATTCACTGAGCATCAGCATTCAAAAAATGGCTAAGATAACAGAATACTTAAAGATTGGTGTTGTTTGTTTGTTCTTAATCTGAATATCCCCTACACATAATAGTTTAATTAATGATTACATGTAAATTAAATAACTTTAAACAGCAAGTTTCCACATGAGGTAGTTTTGGCATGGCACAGGAAAGATGGAGAACATACTGCAAAACCCAAATAAATGTGAAAATGTACCCATTTAAGATTTCTAATATCTTCTTTTTTACTTCCTCCCATACACCTCAGGATGTATCTCCAGCTGGAGAAAACCAGGCAAGTGCCATCTGTTTGTAATACACTTTTAACTGTATTGGCTCTTCTGCTGCTATTGTGATGCTCTTGGAGATACTCTGCATAAAATGTAAGCCTCTGTAGAGGAACATTAAGTTTAAATGTAAACTTTGGGAGGAGATCATATTGCCCAGGCCAGTTTAGATTATCTTTTCATTTTGATGATCTGGTTCCATAAGAGCTATCTAGGAACAACTACTAAATTTTATCCAGTTTTTAAAACTTCACATCATGCTTACAGTATTATTACTTCTTTATATATGCTGGTTGGACCAAAAGGAATTATTTTCTTAGTCTCCTGAAGGGAGAGAGAAAAGCTAAGGTCTCACATTTTGAGAAGGGAATAACCTTTACTGAGTATAAAAGGAACAGCTATAGTGAAGCTAAAATTCAGACTTTGCCTCTGGTGGGCATCTGGCCCTCAACCAGCCTCACTCAAAGCTGTTTACAGAGGCTTAGAGGAATTTCCAGCAGTCTTTTCACACATAGATAGTTTGTAATAGTTTGTTGTTTGGGATCCTGGATTGTGTATTCATCAGTTTCCAGTGATTTGTTGTGACAGTACTTAAAGGACTCATGAGTGATACTCTCCAGCCAACTAAATGAATAGCATATTGCTATGAGCAAAGGTATTTTTACTGTTCTTTTACTGACTTTTGTGTTTACTCAACAACTGTGGCATTTAATACGCAGATTCTTTCTCTTACTTTTTTTTTTTTAATTGGAATAACTGGCTATGTCAATTATTGAGCCCTCCCAAAGGAAGGTGATAATGTGGAGCCAAACTGGGAATACTGTTTTATTTGGTGTTGGAAGATTTGTCTGCTTGCAGTCTACAGGGATATGCCTATTGTGGACTTTTTTTTTTTTCTTTCTTCTTATTTTTAATGTTCTGTTATTTGACTCATTCCAATGGCGAAGCAATTAAATTTTTGTCTGAAACTTTCCATCAAAATTGTCCCTGTTTTTCACTCCTAACATTTTCTAGACACTCAGCCGGTCTGTTTCTGATTTTTATAGTCTAGTTTATTGCCATTTGCCTAAGAATCTGTCATTTGTTTCTGATGCTTGTTGGTCACTGATCATTCTTAATTTATTGCCACTTCCTTGTTTTTCATCATACTTCTTGACGTAGCTATGGCTGGAGTTACACGCACACATTCAGTAACACAGTTAGGGAATACTTTGTCTTTTGGCTAACCAAAAGTCCCTTTAGATGATTAATAGACAAAATGTAGAAAGTGTAGCATTTCAAAGTTGCCAAAAACCTGTGGAATATTTTACATTTCAGTGGAGTCATCTGTTTAACAGCCCCTGTTTTGTTTTGTGTATTACTTGCCTGTACATATGCTTTTGGTTTTGAATCTTTATTGGTTTTGTCCTTTGTTTCCACTCTTTCCTTAGTACAGACACATAGGAAATCATAACTGAAATAATATTCATAGTTTGGTGTATGGTGTGAATAGAAGCAAGTGCTCTCTGTTTCCATCTGAGAAGCAGACCAGGATAAAAAAAAAAAATAAATTAATAATTTTGTATCACACCTGGTGCAGTGATGCTTAAAATGGAGGCAGGATCAAGTCTTTATCATTTTTAATAAAAGAAATAGGTTAGGCCTGGGAAGAAAAAAACAAATACAACTTGCTGAAATATTCTTGTAGTATATTATTATCAAATCCTTGAAGCTGTTTAGCCCATTACGTTGTCAGGTAAAGCTCCCCTTGGGATTCAAATGTGTATTTATTTATTTTGTTATTAAGAAATATATCTGGAAGTTTAAAAAGTATGGCTCAAATTCTGGTTTATGCAGAGTATTAAGTTCATATTGTTTGAGCAGGAAGTAAATGTGGTCCGTGGTTTGTAAACCCTGAAGAGTTTTTGGCACTTTGGGAGGAAGCAAAGAACAACTGTTTAAAAGCTATTTCCTTTTAGCTTCATCACTATATGTCATCTGCTAACTAATACTGAATAATTCTATTAATAGCGAATGGAAATATATATTTTAAGACTTTGTTTCTGAGGGGGTGAAAATCCACAAAAACTGTGCTTTCAGAGCTGACATAAACTGTAATTAGTGGTTCTGGGTTTTTTAATCTTATTTGAAGGGGAAAAATATATCCATGTAAAAAATACAGGAATATGTATAGTATTGAATTGTTTCACTTGTAGAGTGAGATGTCAGATACCAGTGTACTGATATGGGAATGTCCTCAACTGAACTATGAAACTATTCAATTAGCTGCAAAACTAGCAAATAATTTTTTCATTCTGTGAGGTAACGAATGCTCATTCTGTCAACAAATGTCAAGAAGAACAGAGGTAGTATCTGAGAGATGAGATATTGGCTGAGCTCATCTCAGCAAAACTTAAAAGCCAATTTGTAATTTTAACATAAAAGTAAGGGCCAAGAAGGGGACATTTAAATGCTTAGCACACATCTGCTAAGATGCTTTGCTAACTCGAGGCCTTAAAACATGCCTCTTATGCTGCTTAAATCCTGGAGTATTTTTAACGTGATGGCAGGAGTTCTACTAGCTGCTGGAGACCAAGAGGAGATGCAAGTGAATCATTTATACCTGGGAAAATCCAATCCACAGCCAACACTATCTTGTTCAAGAACAGCAGCCAGAGCTCAAGGATCAGAGAACTAGGAGGGAGAGAAGGAAAAGAGAAAGAAAAGATCGCCTCATCCATACTCTCAGAGCAACTTTATCACTCATTGTCTAAGGAGGGAAATGGTTTCTTGGCTCTTGATAACTTTAATCACAGTGTTTCACAGGTGATTTTTCTTGAATCCACAGCCCCTGGAGTCACATGGTTATGAAAGACTTCTGAGTTTTATTGAAATTTATCTTTCTCTGCAACCAGCAGAGCTTGAATTTTGGACATTAAAAGCCTCAAACGCATTAAAACAAAATAAAAGGATTCCTGAATTGGTTATTTAAAAAAAACAAAACCCCAACAAACAGAAACAGGGACCTGACTCATAAAGTTCACAGACCAAAGTAAAGGATTCTTTAAACACATGCTATGCTCATATTCACCTGACCCAAGAGAGCACAGTCACAACCCCAGTATGTAAGCTGCATTGGTCAAGAAATACCAACTACAAAAGCACTTGGCACTACTTGAACATCTCACCACAGTGGCCAAGTTCCTCCTTCCACCCTGAACATATAAGAAGAACAAGATGGATCCTTTGTTCATTGAAGATGAGTGTGATGAAATAAATTATCCAGAACTGATGCCTTACTCTTACACCTTTCAATATCTCACTGAAGGCTTTCATTTCTGAGATGAACAACAGCTCTCTGCCATGCAACTTAAAACACATTAAATTGTCATGGTGTTTCTCTTCATCATAACTCTTGTCTTCATCTTAGATTGCAAGTCCCTAGATGCAAATGTTTCCTGGATGTGAGAGAAGCACCAAGCACTTTACAGGCTTGGTAGTGTAAATAAATTTAAATGTGATGAAGGGAAACAAAACTTAGTTAAGGTGAAGCTTTTCAAAATTACAAGCTTTGTTGCCAAAAGTATATGCAAGTTGCCTGTGCCTTTAAAAAAAAAATAAATAGCCAACCAAACATAAAACCCCCAGCAAACTAAGAAAACCACAAAAAAAAATCCAAACAAAAAAATCAAAACTGACCAAACAAAAAGTAAATACCCAAACCAAACCACTTAAAAAAGAAAATTCTTACCACAGGATCTTATGTCAGCCAGCCTCAGCCAAAGCTCTGGGTATGGAATGAGGCAGGACAGACCCTGAGCTTTTCAGTATTTGAAAGCAGGTGTGCATACTTCTGGCTGGCATTTTGGATTTGCTCCTCTCTAGAAAAAAATCCTATTAAATCCTTTTAAACATTTCAAAGCAGCTGGGCAGATTTGACCATCTTTCTCCAACCCACTGCTTTCATTTAAAAAAAAAAAGAACCCTGACAACCTGAACTCTCCCAAGCTCCCCAAGGAAATTAACTACAAAAAAACTCTGCTAATGGAACATTAAAGTTGTAATGTAAAACCGTAAAAGTCAGGAAATTCAGAGTTAGGGCTCCCCCAGTACCTTTAAGTCTGTCACCTCATGCACATGCACTATGAGAGGACCCTCAGGAATGAACAACTGGGTTAAATGTTAGTAGTATCTTGCTATCTGCTCAAGTATTTTATTTGTTCCTGATGTTGTTCTGTCACTAGTAAACTTGCTTAAGCACTGCAAGTGGTGCTCAGTACAGGACAATGATGCCTGAGTGCTCAACAGAACAGCATTACTGCACAGACACAGGCAGGCAGAGATTCAGTGCATTTGTCTAAACTTAAAAGCAGCAGAGACACAGAGATTTGTACTTCATTATGTGCAACTCTGGCATAAGGTTAGTTAATCTCAAGCAGCAGCTGTACAAGAGCTGCAGTTTTGTTCAAGCAGGAGATCAGGTTCTTCATGGAATGATTTTAGAAGGAAGAGGGGAAAAAGGAGAAGAAAAAAGAGGAGGGGGAGCTGGGGCAGCTGTGCACGAGCGATGGCAGATACCTTATTCTGTGATTCTGTAAAAATAATATTGTAGCGATAGCATTTATGAGGGGGATTTATAGGACAATTTTGCAGCCCACATGTGTCTAAGAGTCACCAAAGCAATTCATATCGAGGAAAGAGGGCAACACATTTCGGCAAAGCAATTTTTAACAAATATCCTTCCCGATATGCAATATATATATATATTTATATAATCGAAGGTCTGCACACAATAAAACCAAGCAGATTGGTATCTTCCCCAGTTTTACCTTTTGACTTCCCTCCTCAGCCCTAAGCATGAACAATAAGCTGAGACTCAATAAGCACAACTGACCAGAAGAATCAAAACAATTCTTGGTGAAAAAAAAAAAATTAGGTTATCATTCATTAGCTCTCTATCATTTGGCCACCAGTAGGCTGCAGGATATGAGGGCCATTTAATTAGGCCCTGCACTACTCTCTGGTGTGAAAAAGGCTCTCAAAAGCTTTGATTCCCCACAGCTTCACAGCAGGAAGTTGTTGGCGATAATTGACACAGGATTTCCTTGTTAACCAGCAGCAGACATGCTGGATTAAAGCGACAGAGATCTAGAGAAGAAAGTGAAAAGAGATAAGAAGCTCGGAAAGACTTCTGCTTATTTTGCACTTGAGGATGATGAGCAAATAGCAATAACAAACTGGAGTGCTGCTCCCTGTGAGTAAGGCCTCCACTTATCAGGCCCATTTCAGCTTGACTGATCAAAGATTGACTTCCCTTAAAATAACATAGGCCTGGGGTTTGTTAGTTTATTAAGCTGCAGGTTTTAAGAATTATCACAGTTTTAAAGATGGATTGCAGTTTATGTGAAGGAGTAGAGGATTATCAGGTTTTCATCTAAACAATTATAAAATATCACAGCTGAAAGCTTGCTTGCAAATGACATAATTTTCTCCTGCAAACTAAACAGGTCATTGTGTGCCTTCATGTAAGCATTTCCAGCAAGTGCACAAATACAGTAAAATTAACTCTGCAGTTGAGATGATAGCCCAGTAAAATATATATTTTAACTTCCAAAGCGCATGCAAACCCCACATTGCCTAATGCTGTTCCAAAGGTAATTGTATTTAATTTTTGACTGGGACCTTTTAGGTCTAGTTACATTAAAGAAAGGAAAGAGAGAAATGGCCTATTGAAATGTTTCTTAAAATGTGGTCATGATAAATGGTACTGAAACAGATCCACATGAGTATAGTTAAATGAAACGTCCACTTTAGAGCAGAGACAATTATTGAATATCACTTAATAACTTAACCTTACAACAGCACATGTGGCATTAATAAAGAACGGAGAGTAATAAAAGCTGCTACTACTACTATGCTCAGTGCATGCAGGCAGACGTGTGTATGTATGGGTAGGAGCCAGGGGGAAATCAGGGTACCCAGGGGGACAGATGGAGGAGGGGAAGAACAGAGGACTGAAGCAGGAGCCAGACAGGAAATAATATGCTAGTGGTGGTGGTGGATGAGGTCGAGAGGCAGGTGCAGTTGGGGATGGGATGCTGGCAGGTGGGGTCAGGACTGGTATGTTATTCTGAGACATATCTACAACACTTTGCTGGCTACTAGGTACCCACAAACTCCCTCATCCCAGCAGAGCTCCATCTCCCTTTTACTCAAGGCAGCTTTACACAGACTTGGGCCACCAGTGGGGTTAGGATGAAAACCAAATTAATTCCCAGGGTATGTTTCCTCTTTTGGGAGGGGGAAGAGATTGTGTGAGCGCTGCTAGGCTATGCAATCCCTGGAAATCTCTACAGAATAGAGAGATCCAGGAAAAATCTGTCCATATGGGTACATACCACACCTAAATCATCAAGAGCCTTAGGTAATTTTTGCTGGAAAGTAGCAGTTCAACTGTGTGAAAAAGTGGAGGTAATAGTAATTGATTTTATTCCTGTGCAGAAACTACTCTTAACATTTTATTATAACAACAACAAAGCACTTCCATTCTCCCACCTCTATTTCTAAGGTCTTGAATAACTAATTTTGACCATTTAAGTAGCTTGTGAGCCCAGACACTTCTATCTTTGCAACTGAAGCCAGGAGAACAGGAAAACAGACATGAAAACAATCTCAACAATATAGGATTTTAAAATCCTAAAAGGAAGCCAGTAACATTCTCTTCAATAAATGTAGCACGTGCACCATGCAGAACTACTGTGACTCGTGGCAGTCTCAGCACCACTACGTTTAGGTTCACCATTGACTTTAATGCATCTGAGTAATGTTACCATGCCAAATTCACACTAGGAAATTCTCCTAGAAACCTCATCATGATGTACTAGACCCTTCCATACACAATCTCATAGTTTAATGGTTTTCTTATGAGTATTGGAGAAACGTTAGCAATGAATTATTTACACTACAGCAATTTAGTAGCAACTGGCAAATCATTTTTATGATTGCATCTTCTCTTTCCCCAAGTTGTCATTCTGTCAAAGAAGTGATACAAAGCCCAGGCAGACAGCTAAGCACACTGGACACCACCAAAACTACTCAAGCTACCACCAACCTCAGTGTCTTTTTAGTCTTAGCATTCTTTTTCTGTGATAACAAGTTATGTTTTGCAAAGTGGTGGTTACAAGGTAAACTCTGTAATGTAAACTGATGAACTAAAGGCTGGTTATGTTAGACTCTAGGTGAATATTCACTGGAGATTAACTGGAACCTAAGATCTGATTATTAACAACCCTGTATTTCAGTGGGAGAGGGCAAAAACTAGATCTACATTTCTCAGCTACTTCAAATCCTGTCATGAATTCCATTAAAATTTTAGAATACCTTATACTAGACTGAAATATTTCCTCCCTTACAGTTTTTTATATCTACAGCCCTTCAACAAATGGACTTAAAAACATGACTGTGAGTTTTGTGGTTTGTCATGTCCTTCTTTTTGTTTCTTTTCTGACTTTCATTGTAATTCCCTCTATTTGATTCCCTCTCCTTATTTCAAATTGACTGAATATGAATTAATTACCATGTTCTCCTCTGTACTAGCAACACCCTATTCAGTAAGGACACCTAGCTGGTAAATTACCATGTGTTTTAACCAGGGTAATATGGCACAGATTCCAGAGGCACTGTAAAAATACATAAAAGTATTTTTAAGTTCAGTGGCAGTTTTACATACAGAGAACCTGCTGAATGGGTCCTAGAGTGCAATATCTGTTCAAAGACTGTGAGAATTTCTTTTTTTTTGGCAGATAGAGGTCTCATATTTAGTCCTGCCCTTCCTTTATATTTGTATTGTATGTGTATGGCTAGGCTTCGCGAACGAAGCTCCAGGGAGGGCTCCATCCACGCTCCTCATCAGTGCCTTTTCCAAGTGCACTGATAAAAAGAGGATAGCAGATAGCACCCTCGAGCCTGCGCAAGGGATTTTTTTTTAGGTGAGACACAGCATGCGCAGAGCTGGACCCACCCTTTAGTCCTAAGGTTCATCTGCCAGGGCCTAGCAAGCTTGGACGCTGGCAGCGAAGTCCTTAGGACAGAGGTTTTATTAGAGTGTCTTTCTCTTAGATGGAAGACCTTATAGGGCTATGCGAGCTCCATCTGCCCGGGTTTGGAATCAGAGTTGTTCTTCTCCTAGGATGACTGCCAGAAGGCTAATGAGCTCATCCTGCCCATACAAGGATTATAGGAACATGGGTATCACTCCCCACACTTTCCCGTGGGCAATGAGTTTAATGCTCCCTCTGCTGTCGGCACTGTTATCACACCAGGGGCCACAGAAGACCTCAAGTGATTTTCAGACTGTGCCTGTTTATGTTTGTACTAGGGCAGCAAATGCTCACAAACAATAACTCACTATTGCATCACCAGAATAAATAACCTTTGTTCTCATTTAACATCATTTCTAGCTCACAGCAAAACCATTGTCTTAATCTACTTAAGAGCCTGATACATATCTCACTGTTAACTACTGACAGGCTTAACGTTGACTCAGGTGAGTTGTGTGCCACATTGCTCTGGCCCATCAGAAAAAATATGGTCAACAGGAAAAAATGAGACTCTGGTTCAGTGCCTCAGGGTGCTTGAGTAACCTAGTCTTACTCTGCACAGAGCAGGGAGAGTTGTTACTGAACAAATGCCACCATTGCAGCACTGGACCCTTGTGAAGGATTAGTATTAGTATGAGTAATATGTCATGATGCTATGTGTCATTTTTTGTTTTGAAATACAGAATGATATATTTCAAAAAAGCTAGTTTAGCACATTTTGAAGACAGAAATCTGGATTAGTGAGTTTCTGGCTATTTTTAATATTTATTGCAATTGGTAGTTGTTGCAGGTTTTAATGGTAAAGAGCAGACAAGTGATACAGCTACACTTCTTTGAGTTTCTTTAGTTCCAGTGCTGGATGTATTTTCTTCAAAGCTAGGATTGCTTCAGTGGACATATAAACAGAATGAGAACATTTGTTTTTTTTATATAATGCAAACAAAAAGTCTGTTCTATTTTAGCTTTGACACAGCAAATTGAGATTGTGGTCAGCTAGTAAGCAGCTCCATGCACTGATCCATCTTAATGCTAGCCAAAAAGTTTGTTAATTTTCCTGGGAAAGAAGGTTTCTTTAATTCACGTATCTACATATGGTAGATATGATTCTTTCATTTACAATGGTATTTGATAAAATCCTACTTTTATAAATGATGCATCTGCTTTTAATGTCTTAAATCCTGTGATTGAACAGACAAATCTTCCCCTTTGTCTTGGGTTTTCTTTAATATTTAAAAGGCCTTACTGCCTTAAAACATACATCAAGCAACATTGTAATAGAGAAATACACTTTTAAGACAATGTGACAGATTTACATATCTGTGTGATGTGACTCTCTTGACAACCAATAAATGTATTATATTGATGAAGTGAATATGTCCTCTATCTGGTCATTTTCAACTGGAAACTAATAACCAGCATCACCGTATCAGGCATGCAATAACCTGGGTTAAAACTGGGTTCATCAAATAAATCACTCAGGAATTTTTCTATTTCTTTCCCAAGACACGTTGCACATCTGCTTAGTGAAAGGAGGAAAGAAGCAATATTTCTTTGATCAAAGTCTTTTTTAATATCCTTATATCTGTCCTTTGGGAATGCTATCTCTGGACTTAGACCTGGGAGAGACACTCAGCATCTCCTGAAAGGTGCTAAGGACCCTTTTACTGCCAATGACTGAGGCAAAAATATTCTGTTCTTAGCAAGATAAGGCTCCTTTGGAACAGTTGCTGATCCTACATCACTTTCTAATGGTCCAGAGAATGACATAAACTCAAGATTTCTGAAAACAAAACACAAGGTGTTTTTAATGATTCCCAGTTTATATCAACAGCTTTCAGGAGGAGGAAAAAAAAAGAAAAAAAAAAGAAAAAATTCTTAGGCAGAGAAGTATACTGCATTAAATTTACCCCAACCCTCTATCTCATAGACATGAAACACCTATGCATATGTAGAGATCTCTAAGAAACACTTTGAAAAGCTACATTGTGCTTTTAACTTTTTATAAAGTCTTATTAATATCATTTAGAGTCACCATGTGGCTGGCTTCCTGCCTGGCCTCTTTTACTATAGACTTGGCAGTTGTTATCCTGAGTACCACACATGTGTGGACGGAGCTGAGCGTGGGTAGCTACCATTTGTCTGAGGCGGCTGGGTTTTGTCATATTTCAAACTGGCAATCCTAATGCCTGTTCTTACGGGATACAAATCTGGTATGAAATTCCCAGAGTCAAGTCAAAGCCTGGTCTGGCACACACGAGTCTGCTTTTTCACATGAAGATGACTGCAGGAACGTATGGACGGCGGGGGAGCTTTTTATCTGCTTCCACGTCTGCTGGAGCCTTGGTGGAGCCACTGGGAGTTGGACAGGACTTGAGAATCTGCAGAATCGAGCTCTTAGAAGACAGCCCTCTCTTACACTTCTGGATGTGCATATAGAGCTCTTCTTTGGTTAGAAGGTGGAGGCAGCAGACATAAACATGGCATCTGCCCTGTTTTCAGGTCAGAAGCATGCCAAAAATGTGGTGATAACACCGAGAAGGGAAAGTCGCTGCTGCATTGCTTTTCTTTAGCCTGGAGCTGGTAAATGTGGCAGAGGAGGACCTGGAAGTGGCTCAGAGAGCAGCATTTCAGAATACTGATATCCCTTACACCCACAATGCCTCCAGGAGCATGGATGACCCATCCCTCCATGCTTCCACAGAAGAGGCAAAGCCCCAGAGGAAGCGGAAGGCAAGTCTGATGGGGATTCCTGGGTTTCTATTATTTTCCATTTTATGGTGGAGCAGAACAAAACAGACAGAAATGGAAAAACAATGTCAATAGGAGTTGATTTCATATGCTTAAGGCCGAATACTCAAGTAAATTTTAAATTGGGCAGTATGGGCTTGGTGTCATTTCTTGCCTGTTCCTTTGGTGCTACCCAAGATTTAGGTATCTCATGCAAACTATAGTGAGATGCATGGTCCCATCACTGTAGTTCTAGGCTAGATCTATGGCCCTAAAGCCCATCACCACTTTTTGTTATAATGCACCATTTCCACTAACTGGATGTGGAAGCTTTTTTCCATGTTAGGTGACTTACATGGGCTTGGATTTTTGGGAAAGACTACAGTAGAAAATATTCAACAGGGATTTCTTTTTATAGTAAGGGATATGCCACCTGCAAATATGTCTAAATCCATGTCCATTCATCTTTGGCACAGCTGTAAACCTCTTTGCTCTTGCTCACCAGAGCCTTGTTAGGACTTCAATTTGCACCAACAATGCTCCCTTCCTGTAAAACCTCTCACTTGCAGCTAGATCATGCTATGAAATACAGAGAGTAGTGTAAGGAGAAGGGGAGATATTTGAGGATAGAGGCAGACAGATCTTTAACCATCTTTCTGCTAGATCCTGCCTTTGTATGTAAGAATAAACCTGCAGATCTACTCTGCTGGTAACAAATAGGTGGGAAACCCACCTGCTGATGTCTCAGCTCTTTCTAAAGGCTGTGCCACAGATAGGATAATGACCTACTAGTGTTATTTATTGTTCTAGTCACAGAATTGACAGACCATATAATCTAAAATAAAAGTAAATCCACTCAGTTTGTATAGTAACAATAATATATCCAGGATACAAACAACACAAAAAACCCAACACAATTACAAAAAAAAAAATCCAATAATATGTATTTTCACTTAAATGGGAGCATTTTAAGGACAGTATAATTCCCCAGACAAACTTAGATAATTTATCCAAGACAAAGCAGACATACACATCTGTAAATGTGTGGACAACCACAACTTTTTGGTTTTGTCTTGCATTTGTATGTGTGTTTCCTGCCTATTCACCAGAATACTCCCATTTAAGGCTACGATACCCAAGTGTAAGGCATTTGGTTGAGTTGGTTGGAATAATTTGTGATACTGCATTTATTACCACAAAATGAAATTCAGCGTGGTGCTCACTAGAAGATTTCCACTCCATCTAAGATCTGAAGTTAAATCCCAGTGTTACTGATTCCACAGGGCTTCTATCTTTGCTCAGGAGATAAGTGGGATTGAAAAGCTCCTGACAACTTGACATAGGCCCAGCAGACTTGGATTAATTTCTCTCAAAGATTTTCCTTAACTGGATGTCATACAACTTCTAAGCAGCTGTTTGCTACCAAAAGAGGTGTACAGGATTGCTGAGCTAGCATGATATTTAAAAGAAAAGAAGAAAAACCTACCAATTCTTATTTGAAAGCAAAAGGTGGTTGTTTTGTCATTGTGGTGAAAATATCTGCATACATCTGCATAAGTAGGAGAGCTCTTTGCTCAGAGCTGTTTTTGAATATAATGCACCTGGCTAAATGGGTCTAGTATTTCCTTCTACTGCACTGAGGGTTTGTATTCCATGGAACAGCATGTTGTTTACATTGTCACTTAGTGTGGAATGGTTAAAAAGGCAGATCTGGACTAGCTACCACCAGGCAGATGGGTTTGGAGACAGGTATACAAGGGTAAAGTCACTGCAGGTCTGTATATCTCCCTTCTTCCAGAACAGAAGCAGTGGGGAAGAAAGTTGAATGTGATGCATGTCAACTCAAGGCCCCCCTCCTCCAAACAGCAATGGGTGGAAGACATCTCTAAGGAACCATGGCTCCAAAGGCAATGGGGTGGATGGAGAGAGTTCAGTTCACACATCACCCCATGTTACAGCTGGACCTGAAATTACAAATACCATCTTACATACTGAAACTCCATCCTGAACTGCAGTTATGGAGGAGTGAAAAAATGTGAATATTTGCCTATCTTTTGATAGTAATATCTCATGACAGACACAGTTTTCCTCAGTGCTCCAAGCTTAGGCTGTTGTTATTAAAAACTAGTAGTTGTACTAGTAGCTTGCTTTGTTTTTTAACTCCCAAACATGAAAAGCAAGTGTGAATCAGCCTCTTTAAATTAAATATGAGAAACAATTACATTTTGACAGTTTAATTGCCTTCTTCCTCCAACGTGGCATTCTAAACAAGATACCACATGTATTTAGCATGCTGATTATATTTTTAGATTGTTTTGCAATTAAGAAAGTATCCCTAAAAGAGATAAAATAATTGGTTGACTAAATCACTATTTCTTGAGGGAACAATATTAAGAAATGAATGTTGAATGGCTATATCCATAATAATTAGCTTTTAAATCACTGCTTAAAGGTTTTGGGTTTTTAGCCTTCAAAATTGTATCTGTCATTAAGTTTGCTGCATATTATTCAAATTTGCTTGTATGAAAAAATTAAAAAAACCCAACCACTGCCAACAAATCATCCTTCAATGTACCTGATAGGATCTCATGGTTTTCAGTAGTGAAAAAAGATAGAGGCAGCCAAAATGTCTTTCATTGGGACAGTCCTAGTCTAGGTCTCTTATGGATATTGTGTTATTGAGAAAAATAGAGAAAAAAAGTACTATGTTATTTTAAAATCACTGAGTATGCAAGCACAGTCTAGCTTCCCAGGAGTGCTCGATGACCTTTACTTTGCTTTTATTATTTTGCACAAAGTTGTTTCTTACTTTTCTTGAGAAAATGTAAAGATTAAATACCAAAAAGTTCAATGAGTTTCTGTTATTATCCCCAACAGTTGATTGAAATGGGATGAAGGGCTCTGAATTTGAAAAAGAACATGCCCATTCCTCAGGTTAAAACCACCTTCAGATGACAGTCTTCCAAAATTTTATTTTAGAAATAAAAGACTCTATTTAAAATATGCAAGTTGGAATGAAACTTTCAATTCTATTCAAAGAAAACAGTGATTTTAATGATTATTTCAATCCACACACACCTCCCAAACATTTTTTTTCATTTTGACAAAATATTTTCATTCTACTTTTCATACTGACAACAAACCAAAAAAACTAAGCTTCTTCCAGTGAAGTCAATACAAGTTTTTATTCTGATCATTTTCCATGTAAATTTGTGCAAAGCCAAGTCAGCATTAAGAGAAAGAGACACACTAGGCTTATGATTCACAAGACCAGATGGATTTTCCTGGAGCTTGTATTTAAGATGCCAAATAAAATCATATTTAGAAGGCAGAAAGTGAGAGGCTGAACTGCAGCTGAGTCTGTTCAGACTTTTCATTAGGAATATAGTTTGACCTGCTTGCGATGCTCTTTAAGGTATGTTGAGTTCATACATTTCCTACTGAGATGCATATGAAAATATGTGGGTAGAGATGCCAGTAGTTCACAGAGGAATGATTTGTAAGGGGAAAGGAAGGTTAGCCCAAACATATGGGACAAAGTGAAGAAGACATGCTGGTGAGAATCAGCTGAAAATGTTCCCAGGCCTCAGTAGCAGTGCTAGCAGAGAAAGGGCCTGCTTTAGCAGAACAGGACCAGACAGGTAGGGAGAGACATTTGGGAATGCCCAGTAGACACAGACATTTCAACACATAAGCTCACAGCATTACACTTTACTTACTCTTCTATGAAAGGCCTGAGAATAGATCAGCTACACTAGTTGTTGAAATAAATGACTTTTAATATTGTAGTGCAGTGTAGTCCTATAAACCAGCCAGTAAATATAGGGCAATAAGAGATCTTTACTTTGTGCACAGTCTCAAGTGCAAGGTCCCAGAGTAACAGTAGGACAGTAAGATGTACCTCATCATGTACAGAAGATGGTTTCAGAATGGTTTCCAAACTGGGATTTCAAAAGAAAGAAGTGGTGGCAAGGTATAGCCATGAAGTCTTACCACCTCTCATTCACAGAACATGAAGGTCATGAAGAAACTAATGACAGAAATCTGAAGAAAGGATGCACGTCTTATAGACGTCGTTTTTTTCAAACAATAACTGTACCAGTTATTGTACCAGACTTTGCCATGCTCAAGATCATGTTTCTGTGTTTTATAGGCTGATAACTGACCCATCTGCCTCTGAAGTCAATGGCTGTCTCCTAATGGTAAGTTGTCAAAAACAGCACTAATATCACAGCAGCTGGAGATGGAATGGTTACACCCAAAGGAGCTTTTAGCTACCAAGTTTTGATAGCAGCTTAACAATAGCTGACAACTGCTATATTGATAGAAAGAAGGTGAGCAAAGTTAGCTTCTCACATGCCAGCTGCTAGGTGACAGCAGACATCTAATTCACATGGAGCTGTATGGATAGCAAACCCCAAAGTCATCTTGTTAGCAGTGGCTTAGCTATGTCTGTCAGCAAAGTAGCCAATGTCACAGTTTACCGTTGCTGAAAAGAGAAGTCCTATCTCTGTTTTGTCCTTACCTGCTCCTGGTTCCAAGCTCCTTCATGTACCTTGTGCAGCTCCACCTTGCTGGTCTTTCTGCCAGGTTACCTGAGGCCAGCAAAGGCCTGAAAAAAAATAGTGGAGGGATAAGATGACTCATTATGCTGGGAGTACAAAGGAAGAGAGAAGAGTAGGGAAGAGAGAGTGAGAGTGAGAATTTCCCATTTCAGTAACAGGAAAGCATTAAATGAGCTCAGCAACCCCTACTTCATCCTGCATAATTTGCATCCAATGCAACATGGACTCTAAGTCAGAAAGAATTCTTTTGGTTAAAAGATAGGGATATACATAGGAGAGAAGCACGTTCATTTTATGTTACTTACTGAAGAGATTTTTATACCTTTTTTTATATGAAGAAGCATTAGAACATTTTTGTAAAGATACAGTGGTGGTTCCTAGCATCTTCCTACCAAATGCAGCAAAGTTGGTCCAACTATTTGTGAACATATTTAGCTGAGTTTGGCAGGGAGGGGAAGATCAGACATTTGTCACAAATACATCTGTGTATATAGTAACTGCTATGAGTGAGTCTTGTGCTCCTGAGAGCATGCTAAACATCCATCTCCAGACAGCAGAGTATCAGGCAAAACATTTAGTATGGTTCAGATGAGCTAGTTATGTGTAGAAGCAGCGAAGTGCAGAACTAGTTAAAAGTCAAGTTCCAACTTTTTCTGGGATACTCACTCCAACAGGTTGACTGATGGATGTATTTATTTGTTATGTTCATAAACCACTTCCAATAATCTCAAGAGTCCTACCATCAAGCTAAAGTCAGGGAACAAGCTCAGGTAAGACTGCTATCTCTGTGCATTGTCTACAGGAAGCAGGCTACCAGTTTCTTAACACAGGTGCTTAAGTTGAGGGTCTAAAATGAAGGGAAATGAGCCTGAGCCACAGTGGCCCCTCAGAGTTGCAGAAAGGGCAAGCTGATGCTTTCACAGACCTGCTCCTTCCTACTGCAGCAATGAATCAGAATAAATTAATGGAACTGTAAAATGTTTCTGAGATACCTTCCCCTGCTGTATTAATTCAACAGTTCTGATCCAACCTAGGTATATTGATGATAATGTCTAAGGAAGAGACTCAAAGAACCTCTTGTTCAGAATTACACTTTGGACTTAAACGATAGCCAGTTATTGAAACAGGGGACGGACTTTAAAGGACCACAAATTGATGAGCTACAGGTTTAGAAAGGGGGAGAATTATTTAGATTCAGGCCAAACATTTTGGGGGAAACAGACCAAAAGTAATATCTGTTCTAAGGATAAATACTGATAGGATGTGGAATTACAAGGCAGCTCTTTCTTCTTTTTCCTTACAGTCTGGAGTATGCCTTATAGCTCATCATATTTTTGGCTTCTGGCACATATTTTATTAACTTCCATTATGTATAGAAAGAAAACAGACCACTATTTAAAAAAATGCTGAGAATAAAAAAAGAAATGTAATGGCATGTTCAAAAAGTAATTAAAGAGTCTCTTACAAAAGCTAAAAGCCAACAAGAGTTTGGGAAACTTTCACACACAAAATATTGCACAAAACCTATATGAACTCATTTGCATAAACATTTGTGAACCATGTGACTTCCCCTGAGATCTAGTTTGGCTTCTTCGTTTAAAGCATTACAGATATTGAAAACTGAGGACTAAAAATTTGGCTTGCTATCAAACCCAAGCTTCAATTTAGATGATGCAAGAGAAACTGACAGAATTGGACCTCACTTAACTCATTGCAGTCCGCTCAGTTACTGTCACCATTAAAAATGGCTTTATATGCTAAAACACTTTAAGCCCAACAGAGCCTGATAAAGATGCCTGCAAAAAAACCAACTATCAGCATACTGTACATAGGCTGAATGCCATAAAGGACAAAAGATATCCAGGAACACAGGTTTGTTTTTCTTTTCTGTTCTTGCTGTTCCAGAGATCTAGCCTTATCTCAGATACTTGTAAGTGGCATGAAGATCACAAAAGGTATTATCATGAAATATGCTATCAGCTGCCGTGTGATCATGGAGCTAGACTACAGGCAATGAAAAGCCTGATAGCTGTTGGCATTAGAGTTGCTGCTTCTGTTATTCTTTCATAGTGAGCATTTTGCTGCACACAAAAACCCCTATCTGCTTCTCAGTTTAGGTGTACCACAGGCTTAAGATATTCTGGAGAATATGCAGAGGAGCCCCCAGTAATTTCAAACATGTCCTGTGGAAGAAATTTGCCCAAGGGAAAAGGCCTATTTTTAGATTGTCAGTGTTTCATGGAGATAAATGAAAAAGATGGAGAGGCTGCTCAGGAGTTACCTCACTCACCCTGTGAACAGCAGAAATGGGCATCACAGAAGCTCCAAAGACTTCTCTTCTGCTGCAGCAATGGCAGACCAACAGGAAAAAGCTGCAATTGAAAGAAAATGGCCCACAGAAATTACAGGTAATTTTTTGTGGCTATTACAAAAGCACCTTAAGCTAGTTAGGTAGTGAAAAGGAGGATGAATGCAGACTAAATGCCTATTAGGTTGAGCTTTCCTGAAAAACACAGTTTATAACTACACCTGAATGAGAGTTGGTGTGAAATCTGCAGTAACACTTTGTAACTGGTTTCAGAATGTGCTGAGGTTCAGTTTCCAGGTCAAATTGTCAGCTGATGTAAACAGATGGAGTTTTCATGAGGTAAATGGGCCTTTAACAATAATCCATACTAAAGGTTGGGTCTAATATTTGTTAAAAGCATTTCCAAATCTGCAGGTCTTTTAAATAAACATGCACCTTGTCCCTAGCAAAATCTGACATTATAATTCTGATGCAATTTCACCAAAACCCTTCCCTTTTTAACGTGGTTTGCACTTGAAACCTTTTGTACTTCCCATATTTTTTTTTGATTGAGAATTAGGACTGGTTTGTACCTAAGAATCAAAGTTGAAGCTTAAAAGGAGAGGACACCACATGAACCAAAAATAAAAATCCAGGTATAACCAAGTGTGAATCCAGATCATGACCTCAGAACAGCAGATGGTAAAATGCTGGGCAGCTCCTGAACCCACGCCAGCAGCAGGACCCGCAGCACCCAAGCCTCCCCCCACCTTCATACCACCCATGCCTTTGCATTACTGGAGAGTTTTGGGTGGATTGACTAACCCAGTTATTTTTGTAAGATCTTCTCACATGTTTGTCTTCTATCTCATAACTACAGGCTGAAGGGAAGCTATTAAATAACGTGACACAAGACTTTAACTGGATGATGCAGTGAGAGGGCAGCTGGTTTTCCTCCTGTCCCTCCCTGCTTCATTCCAGTGCACAAGATAAAGGAGGATTGGACCCACACCTGAAAGCATATTACATAAATAAAGGCACAATATAATACCCCATAGAAATAAATTATCTTTTCATATAAAAATCTTCTAAAGCCCATTTCCAGAAGAGTAATAGAGCTGCCAGTCCAACACCTGCAGGGTTGGAAATAATTTACTTAGCCTTGCTGACTTTTAGGCAGGTTCTTCATTTGATGAATGGCCCAATTAAACATCTGTTAATCATGACGTTATCTCGAGCTGGAATACCTACTTCTCCTAGCCTAGCTTTCTGCCAGATAACATCGGATAGCCCCCGGTCTGCCCAGCAAGATGCCTCTTAGGGCTCAAAGGATTGGTTTAGGGTGCAGGGCCCAGGGCCTGCCCACCCTGAGGAAGCATCTGGGAGGCCTGTGCCTTGCGCCAACCTCTCTCCCTCCCTTCTTCCCTCCCCCTCTGCACAACCTTCCCGTAACCTCGGGCTCCTGAACCCTCGTGTACATTTTAGGCCTTGATAATAAAGCAACATCTGCAAACTTACAAGTGCTTTACTCGAGTTAATTGAGTAAATTGAAGCAAGATGCGGTGCAGGGGTGATCTATGATCCCAGGTTGCGGGCCTAGAAGGGAGACAACAGATTTACTGCAAAGACAGTGGGCGGCCTTTTGTTCAGGGCCTGGTTCACGGGAAGTTTGAGGTCATGAGGGATTAAAATATCTTCAGAAACAAATGGAATAATTTGGCTGAAATATAAGGCATGCAGTGCCAGCTCATGCCAGGAAACCTAGGGTGATTTATGTGCCTTCAATCCAACACATTTTTCTGATATCTGCCCCATTAGGTTGAATTTATAGATTATTGGGAGAATATGTATCCTCATCTCTTCTTTTCTGACACGTTTGTGCTCTGGGGAGCAGTCCCAAGGATGGCAAACCAAATAAAACAGTACGTTACCTTGCATTCACAAGGGCCTGTTCCATTTAAAACTCAGGGGCAGAAAAAGAAAAAAAACAAAACCAAACCAAAACAAACTCCAGCCTCCCATTTACTATACTTATTTGGGAATTACTTATTAAAAAAGACATTAAACAGGTAATGCTCTTTCTCCTATAATCTGTACAAGTCATTAAGTTTAAGCACAATTCGCCACCTTGAAGCAATTGGATACATTGTAATTTGGTTTATGGTCTCGCAGATGCAAGGTATTTGCTGAGCTATAAATACATAAAAGTGGTTTATACGAGCAGCCCATACCCCGCGTGAGTTAGGAAAGGAGAACCTCTCCTGGTTTCCCTGTTCACATGCACACACACGCACACTCATGAACTATATCTGTTTATATTATTTTTTTAAAGCCTGGCTCACTTTTAGTGGGATATATTGTCCCTTTTGTAGTTTCTGTGCTGCTTTATTAAATCCCAAATTCCTTACAAAACTGTACAATTTTAATAACACAAATCCATGCAGGTCATAAAGCTGTCGAAATGTACATAGCACCAGCCGTGATCAGCTGCAGTGATATCATCAACCCTGATTAGCTAGAGCTGGTCACACGACAAGGTTTTATTACAAGTGTCATTTACATTTTGACAGTTTTACAAGGCTTAATGGCTTTGTATTAAATACATTGTGTTTCAAGGAAACTGACAGTTCAGGGTATCTTGTAAATACAATGTTGTGGCATTTCCTCAGAAGCAATGCTCAGGGTAAAATGAAACATCCAGTATTCCTATTGTAAACAGGGATATTTCACCAAAACCAAAAGTTCACCCAAGCCAAATTTCGAGTCCAAGAATCAAAAAAAGCTAAGAAAAAGAATCTTTCTTTTGTAATTTTTTTCAATATATCACACTGCATATGTCTAAAATTTTTTGTAGCAAAAGCATCAACAATCATTGAAAAACCTGAGGCATGTTCCACTCAGAAACTGATGAGAAAACTCTCTTTGTAAAACTTTCCTAGGAAACCCTGATTTATTGTTTGATTTTCTTACAAACAAAAAGGACTACCTATGGTCATTAAATTTTTTCTGAACTTCTTCACTAGGTTGGTATCTATTTTTAATCTTATGAAGAAACTCTGCCGGAACCGATCATTTCTCACATGGTTTTAATCAGAAATGAGGATTAAATTGGCAACATTATCTCTGTTTCTACTTGAACTTTGGGGTTCATTTGGGCCTAAGACAGAGATGTTCAGAACGAAAACTCCTATATGAATGGCAGTAAGTAAAAATCCAAATTGGAATATGTGCTTTTTTAATATAGACCAATTGTTTCAGAAATTAAGATGAACCCTCTAACCTGAAAACAACCTTGACTTGAAACAGATAAGCATTTTCACCACAAAATCCAGAGCAGACTCACCATGTAAGTCCTGTGCATCAAATGTAAGTTTTGCCCCCCACAGAGAATCTACTTACACATGTAATAGTTTTCCAACTGATTAAATTTGTGCAACCTATTATTTACTATATGAATTAGTTTTTTATTCCCAGATGTATTTCATACACTGCTGTTCCTGCACCAGTTTCTCAAACATGGTACTAATATCCTTTATCACTTTCACACAGAGGTTTTATAATTTTGATTATATCAGCATAATAAAAATGGCATAACTCTTTATGTTAGTTTTTTCTTTATGTAGTGACCAGTTTGAATTTACTCACACCAGTAAGAATTCTACCATTACCAGTGAGAGGAAGGCTTTTGCTGGTACAGCTGAAGACACTCTAGAGATTAACTATTCAGGTTAGTGGTAAAACAGGAACCCCAAAATGAAATTGCAACACCAGCATAAAAACTTACTTTACCCTGGGCCTTAAATGTAAAAAGACTGATGTTGCTTCTTTCTCCAGCTTGATCAGAGTAAAACGTTAGAGCTACTATAATGCTTTTTGAGTGTAAATTTCCTTAAAGTCTTCATTCACTAAGAAAATATAATTCTATGTATGATAACTTACCATCAAAGAGCAATAAGGGAGTTTCTGTTTTGTTTTGCCACATGCACATGCACTAGTTTAAACTTTAGATAGTTTCTAGACATTATTTAGGCATATCCCTGCATTAATTACTATAGGCTCTACTGAATACTTAAAAGGGGGTCAGCTACTTGATTCACCCTAATTCTACATACATTAATTCAATGGTGTCTGTAGCCCATATGCAGGGGATCTACTGAAAAGATAGTTCCCCATGCAAAAGTGCTACAGTGTCCATAGAAATTATCCCCAAATGCTGTAATGTACAAGAGGGAGACAGGAATTTGGGATAAATCATGGTAGAGTACTTTTAGTAAAGTAAATCTGTCATCACTTGCCCAGTGGAGCTTGCAGGCTGTTGTGTCTTCTGTTCCTTCCTTCAAGGCAGTGCTTTCTTCTAGGAGTAATCACAGAAAGGCTGAATGTAATATATGCTATTCTCAAAGGCTCTCTCCTTGCATCACACACTCCATGGCGCCTACTACCACTTATCCCCTTCCCAAAGTGTTTCTAACCAGTGTCTGGCTAGACACAGGATAGCTAAGGGGTATTCATCCTTCAAGTCTGTCATTGAATCCTTCATCAATGCCTTAAAAAAGTCTCTTTGACATAATACCAGTGATTTTCTTGGTGGAGACTTGCCTGCTGTAGAGAAGAAAGTTACTGTCATAGATTCTTCTAGTCCAACAGCAGGTCTATCACTTATAGGTTGGTGAGAGTGAAGGGAGCAATCAGACCCTGTTGGGCTGCATACAGGACTCAGAGGAACCACTTGCAGCAGTGTGTTGCTCTTCTCCTCACTCCCGTCTCTCTTCCAGCGCAATGCCATTGTGGCTAAGAGTCCCTTTCTCATGGGTTATCTCCCAAGCAACTCTCAACTCAACTTTGTAGAGTAGGGTTAATGGTTGGAGTCATTGATCCCAAGGGTCTTTTCCAACCTGAATGTTTCTGATTCTATTCTAAGCAGATAATCCTTCCTCTTGCCCATGGTTGCACAAGACAGGGCCAGCATCCATGGCCTCCACTGCCTCAGCAGCAGGTTGTGGATGGGCTGTTCTGTATTAAAGTTTGGAAATGAAAGTGAAAGCACATGTGAGACCTGCTGAACAGAACAGCAGAACCGGAGACTTAGCTGTATGCCAGAAGCCCCAACCAGATAGAAATCACAGGTTAGTCAGGAAATTACTTGCATTTAATTTGGGGCCATGTCTCCTGGGAGGAGACTGGCCTTTTCCTGTTGTGCAGTGATGTTGCCCGTGGGTGTAATTTGCCTTTTTCATAAGCAAGGGTGCTATCTCCTCCTTCCTCAAAGAGACCTCTCAAAGCCAGCTGAGGAGAATCAAATGTGGCACATTAGCAACAGGACAATGGCAAAGTCATTATAAATTGACTTCCTTCACTATGAGCTGCAGTAATCTGGATGTATTACTAGCATGATTCTGCAATAAAACTGAAGCAGCTAGTTCCTTCACTTGAATTAAAAACACCCTCTCCCTACCACTTCAGAAAGCTCAGGCATGCTCCTGTCTTCTGAGGATGAGGTGAAGTGTCCAGTAGATAAGTTTTCTGCTCCTTTTTCTGTATGCCCAAGGGAAGGTCCTTTTCTAGCAGGTGTGGCCTTGGCCACAGCATGTAGACCACTCAACAAGTCTCACAGAAAGAAGCAGCAGATACCATCTTACTTCCTCCCACCTCTATGTCCCCTGTGGGTTGCAGTAAATGATGGCGGTGCAACTGCTGTGTCATCACATTTTGCTTCTCCCCAAAAGATTCTGCCTCAGCAATTAAAGAGGCCGTCTCTGACAGCTGTAATTAAAAGCTGGAGTGAAAGTTGGTGCACTCCTCTGGCTCCTAAATTTCCCAAATGCTGCCACCTGAGGTTCTTAGACACATGCTGACTGCAGTCAGCAAGGTTGCTTGTGCCAGTAACTCCTTAG
>VWZO01020510.1:100638-198138 GCA_013396975.1 Bucco capensis | reverse complement strand
GGAGAAAGCCAAGCCCTGGGAACCTGGCTGACCTGGGCACTTGTCCTCAAAGCAAGGTGCAGCTAATTCTTGTGTAGTTTTAGCTGTGTCATTCAGCCTCCCTGTGCCTCAGTTTGCCCCATGCAATGCTACTTCTTGCCTCATGGGGTGTTAGATGCACTTAATGCCATGAAGCCTGCAGGTATTAAAAAAAACAGGGTTGATAGTCTGGCTGCATTTTTAAATGGCACTTGCAGACTAAGACCACTGAGGAAATTTCTTTAGTATTAATTTCTCTGGTATGTAAAGGAAAGTGTACACATATTAAATAGTTGTAGCTGCTTTGAACTTTCTCTTCTAGAAAACTGTAAATGAAAGTTAGGCTTATAAAAGTAAAGATAGGTACCATCTGGGCAGGTGCTGGTAACTGTTCTCAGGCTCTGAGAGTTTAGCAGACCATATACCTCAATCTTGGGCTGTACCTACTTGAATTTGGATTCAGGAGGATTTTATCTGATGGTTCCATGGGTTTTGTAAGCCAGACCAATAGTCTCTTTCTTGAGCAAGTTTGTCACGTTTCCTTGGATTGGGCTTTGTTTTAACATTTAACTGGCAAGTATGTTGTTGAGGATTAATAAATGACTAACACAAGCTAAACATGCTACAGACCAGAATGTTATACACACGATCAAAGAAAAAACAGAATGGTTTTCAGCAAACTATTGTTGAATTCTGCAATGATTCTGCATTTATTAGAATGTATATTAGTCAGGAACAAATTTTTTTATGCAATGTTGCATTTACATGCACCCTAAATAGGATTGTGAAGCTGGAAAAAAGAATCCCATTTTTGCTGGGCTGCTGAAAGGATATTTCCCTGCCTGCATCTTCAGCCTTCCTGCACCAAGCCCAGCTGCATGGTGTCTGTAAAGCCCCAAACAGGTGCTGTGGAGGTGCCGTACATCTGCCTACCACATCCCAGGGGCTTAGCGATGAAAGACCAGAGTGTACTCACTAACCCCATAATAAACCCAAACCCTGTGGATTGTGCTTGGAAGACAGAGCTGTAGCAAACAAAACACCACACAGAAAAGAAGGCCTGCAGTGTCATTTCAAGAGGGGAAGATCACAGATTTAATAAAATCTCATTACCCCACGACACAGAATCCATGGGATCTGTTTACTTTTGCGTCAAAGTGCTAAGTGAAGTATCTAGCATAAACTCTCTGTTGAATAATAATAATATGCATTATTCACTTTAAATCCCCACTAACATAACTACCTGCAAAGAACTACACTTAACTTAGTGTTAAGGTGGAAATTTTTACATGACCAACAACTTGACCTTCAGTGCTATGTTTCCCACAGCAGCTACAGCTTCACTCTTTAACACCAATGTATGACTTCCTATGGATGGATGGAGTGATAGTCATTCTTCTGGTAGGATGTCTGTGGGTACAGAGATGAGAGGATGTGCAGTAAAATCATGTAAGTACCACAAATGCATTCAGTTGTGCAATAATAGACCCACACAAATGGCCTCATATTAGAATAAATTCCCAGAGCCTGAAATTATGGAAGCTGAGAACAAATGTTTTGCCATGTAATCCATAAAGAAAAATCATATAATATATAAAATAATCCAGATCAACTGAAAATATTTATGGGCCGTCCATACAGCTGGTGTAAATTAGCATAGCTCCACTGAAATCAATGGAGCAACACCAGTTTAAGGCATATGAAGATTTGGCACCCAAGTAATTTGGACTTTCAGCAAGAAAACCCAGAGCTACTTCTCCTGTGGATTTGATGATTGAACCTCTGTTTAAAAGGTTGTCTTGAAATTCTGAATCAAGAAAATCATATATTACATTTTGGGTTTTGAACAGCTTTTGCTGGCTGTGGAAACACTTAATTCATCACAGCTGGCACCAAGTATTATCTGAGATAATGTAATGGAAACTTTTAAGGCTTGATGAGGTTTTTAACATTTTACATATGTATTTACCCTTTCTAACTGTTAATACATGAACAGGATTGTAGGGCATTGGACTCTGATCCTTACTCCATTACATTGAGGAACAGTCTTTTCATGGGTGTCCAAAAGCTCTGGGTCATTCTGTTGGTCAGCCAGACACTCCTAAGGTGTATATATATCTATATCTCATGTATTGTCTCTATTTATTTTGTGAGATGGGAAAAATTAACATGCCTACCATTTACTGAGATGTTTGCACATGAACATTACATCACACATTTAAATAAATACAGATGCATTTATTTCAGCATGTGGATATCCAGACATCTATGCTTGCCTGGCATACATCTGGATAACTGAAGCATACTATTTCCACTTGTTTATAACTTCTTTCTTTCTGAACGAAATTTTTGTCCAACTTATCCAAGCCCACATTTCTCACTGGAGACTACATGCCAATTTTGAGCTGTTTTCAGTTACCCTAGCACAAGTTTAACATCTGAAACAATTCTTTAAGCATACGCAAAATCAACCATATGGATTTTTACCAAACTTTCCAAAAGCTACAAAAGTATCAGCCTAAAGGAGTAACTTTTTTTTTTTTTCTGGAAACTCATAAAGAGGTTTAGAAAGGAATTACCCTCTTCAACTAGCAAAGAACACTCGAGTACCAAAGAATTATATTCAAGAAGGTCTGAAAGTCTATTTCTGGGTAAATATACCCTGCACTGTCCTCTTAATGTCAGCCAGGTTGGCTAAGTTCTGAGTTCAGTCCATAAGAGCGTGTTTTAAAACTTACATTGAAACTATAAGTTGCAATTTGGTCTCAGCTTTTGGCATGCTCTTAGTGAGGTCTTTCTACCTGGGAGACCTTACCAGTAGTTCAGTGTTGTGTACAGTTGTGCTTCTGAAGGAGCAATGTTAGGACATATGGATTTCCAGTCTGGTTGAAATCTGAAACGAGAGTTCAACTCTGCCATAGCAGGAAACTTGAGGACTGGCCCTGAATTCCCTCTTCTTTGTTACAGGCTAGTACAGTAGTATCCTGTAGCACTGCAGGAAAAAAGTAGTTTGTGTTTAGGCTCAGCTAAGAGGGAAAGTACATGCAGAGGAGCCTAAGCAGGCAAGTCTGTTACCCTAAGCACATATGCTAGATCCTGACAGGAGCAATGTAGATAACTTTCATATGGTATGGTCCTATTCTAACAAGCTTCAAGTGTTGAATTTTTGGAGCTCTCTTATCTTTTAAGACATGACACTCTTTCTTTTAATCAAGTAGTAGAAATTAGGTTATCTCTTTAACATGTGACAGCAGCAAACAGTACAAAGTCATTAGACAGCACTAGTAAAGAACACTTTATAGCCAGAGTCAGGGCTGCACCACTGCTCCTGTCCAAGCAGGTCTACACACCAAAAGTCAGTGCAGTTTGGGCTGCTGAGCATGAGGAAAGATGACACACAGTCCCCCCTCATTGAAGCACACTCTATACTGGTGACAATCAAGCAAGGTAATGGTGTGTCAGGGCTCTGCTCACTGTGTAGCTTTTGCTGGCTTTGCTTTTGTGAGCCTTAAGTTGTCAGTGTTCCCATGAGAAACCACACAGACAGCAAACGTAATGGCAAGCGTAAGCAGTATTTTAAGGACCTAGGTGAAACACTATCCTGGCTTTCCTCCCCTTTTAGTCATGTTTTTCATTCCACCCTTGCTTGCAGGTGACATGAATTTGATTACCCCAGCTACTCAACCACCCAACGAAAAACAGCAGCTCCCATCCAGAAACAAATCAGCATGAAATCAGACAGTTGACAGTGGTTTCTCAGAAACCCCCTTTAATGTTACACTGGGGACTGGGTTACCTACTCAAACCAAGCTGAACTGACACATCTGACCCAACTGAGCATCACTGTGTTTGTGTTGATCCCCTCCAGTCCTTTCGTGTTTTCAGATCACAGTGGCAGTAGGAGGGAAACCTGAGGTGTTTAACAAATGCTATTATTTTATAAGCTTCTGTTAAATAGTTAGACAAATATTCTGTAATCCTTCAGGCTCATCTTAGGTCAACCACATAGTTAATGAGCAATGATAACAAATGAGGAAGTTGAAATTGAAGCTTTGGGGAAAATGCCCCATCCCTTCATATGCACAGAGTCTGCTAAGCATTTACATTTTTGTTCAAATTTACTTGCCACACTCAAGAAAAATGAATTTGCTGCTTTTAATAAGAGGATTGAAACCAAAGGGCATTTAATCTTTTGTGATCAACAATAATATTTAAATGCTAGAATATATAAAATCTACTTACAGCAATCCCTCATTACATGAGCTGTTTTCTTCACTAATGAACTGAATGTTTAAAAATACATTGTTACAAAAACATTTGTAAAAATCTGCTTTACTTTTCAAATGGTTCACAGTATAAACTGCAGGCATTTCACATTTTTTACAACTCAAGCTTTAAAAGTATGCAAATATATCTTAGCTGAAACACAGAATTCCTGCATTTAGAATTATAATACATTGGCAAAGCAGTCCTTGTTTTCTATAACCATTGTTTTTAACAGCAAAGGCTAAAATTTATGGCAAAGTATGCAAACACAGGCCTATGGAGCCACCAAATAGTTTATGTTTTAATGCGTTGATTAAACAGAACACCTAGAAAATGTAAATGATGGGAATTTCATGCTAGTATTGTAATGATTAGTTCTTGTTTTATAACATGCTGCAGAGAATGACAGGCACCATCCAGAAGAAGAAACACAAGCCTCTATCATGACTATCTTACAAAAAGCCTAGTCCTGCAGAGGGAGGTCAAAATTGCGCAGCTTTATTCAGGTGAGTCCCTTCAAGTGTTGCCTTCCCCAAAAATCCTGCATGTATAACCTGATTGTAGAAGCAAGACAGAAACCCGTGGGGTCATCATTCAAGAAGGGTTTTTTTTCCCCTTCCTTTTAAATATTTCCTTCTTCATTTTTGCATAGTGACTTGGTATCCTTTAATGCAAACGGGGTCACTTTTTCCTAGAATTGTATAGGATTTTAAGCACCTAAACTGTTACCATCTTCCTGTCATCTCTTCATTGTCCAGAGACAAAGCGCTATACCCTGGAGAAATTTAAGAGAAATATTTCTCAGCTAGGTCCTGAACCTGTAAGGTGCTTAACATCCGATAGGACTGGGCCCTCAGACAGAACCTATTCTGTTTTTAAGTGGTCTGCAAGAGATGCACTTTGCCTGAAATTCATTCCAGCCCAAGATTGTGAACATAGCGGACAATAGATGGATTGGTGTAAAACTATCCCAGATAACTCCTCATACATCTTTCCCCTGTCAGTGAAATTTGCCATGATGTGTTCAAAGCCAAGAGGCATTATTTGTGCTGTCCTGGATCTGTTAAGCAATGGCAGGGGGAGGACAGAGATACTTAGGGATTTAAAAGCAGAGAGAACTCTATGAAAGAGATAAAAGGAGTCAAATGCACAAACCCTATTTGAAGTCCTTAAAGCATAAGAAAAGAAAGTATCAGACTTACCACATAGGGAGAGCTGGAATTTGTGTAGCTTTGGCCCCTGTGAACTGTAGTTGCTATTTTAGGGGTGGTCTGAATGTTTGAAAAGATAGCCTGAACTCACAAAACTTTTCCCTAGTACTTATAACAGTCTTTTTCTCTAAATTTGGGTTCTTTTACTGTTGTTTTTATGAACTACATCTTAGATGATGTATCTGATGTCATGCTAGATATCAAAATGAGGAGAGAACTCTGTGGAAGCTGACCAGTAGAAATGAGTAAAATCTATTTTAGACTGCAGCTATCTGCATCTAGAAGTATTTTCTCCATCATGCCAACATGCTAGGTCTTGGATGACAATATTTTACTAATAATTTTCCCTGAAAATATTTTATGCATCTTTACTACCTCCTCTCTCTCATGTAATATAGTTCTATTTTCAAAGCTATTTCTGCTCTTTTTTTACCAAACTCTCTCCCAAGCAAAACCAAACCCATTATTGATCAAGTCACTTTTCAAATACAATGGGTTCTGGTGAGTTTGCACTTTGGTATTACATGTTTCTCCTCTATTCAGTGTATTTAACATTTAAAGGGATATTTTTTTATTTTATATCCATGCTGAGATCCTCACAGCACTATTGTTTGTTGCAGGTTGCCAGCATTAGGGAACAGGAAAGAGCTCAAAATATATTTTCTGAGCTTTCTTTCAGAAGCTTGTTTTTAACCCTACTATTGTATAATAAGGCAAATTCAAATGACTCTGTTCCCTGGCCTTTACAATATTTTGCTGGAAATCTGATGATAAGGTGCTGACCAAGTAGATTCTAAGTATTTCCTGTCTCCTGTCAGCTACAAAATCTTGAAGACTTGTTTATTTACATGTTTGGCACCCATAGTTATTGTCTCAATGCTGCACACAATTTCTTCCTCACGACTGTGAGTTTAATATGTTCTTTGCCTCATCAGAAGCTCTTCTCTGAGAGTTAGTTAACTTAAAGATGAATAGCAGGTGGCTTGCTTCCACTGATGAGTATGGTGAATTTTCTTGGATGGAATGTCTGTGACTCACAGGTATTTTTAATATCATCCAAAGAATGCAGTTATCCCTTCTGATTATGGTTACTATTATTATTTCCACGTGTCACAAGGAAACACTGACACTATAAAGCCATGCTCTTTCAATGTTGGAGATTTATATAGGTTAATTCTTAACAGTGAGACAATTAAAAGTCAAATATTCTCTTACAGTTTGGTTGGACTTTATTTCTAAATGAAATGGGCACTGGGAGTATAGTGTCATTTCTCAACCAGCGTAAGCACCTAGAGCCAAAGTCCATATGTACCGTACTATAAAGAAAATAGAGCAACATCATTAACTGCAGTTCTCATTAACTATGATCCTGGCCCTTTCCTGAGTTTCAGCAAATACATATATATGTATATCTGTATAATCCTAACTTGATAGCATTATTCCAAAATAAATATGCATAGAAAAGCAGACACATCAAGAGGTATGATAAGTCTACTCCTGGAAAGAATTTTTGGTACACTGAAGGCAGTTTGTCATGCTTGGGAGATTTTGTAAAATCTCTTTCCATCATTCACCCCAACAACTAGTATGTTAACCATGCGAGCTACTGAAGTGACATCTAAGCAACAGCCCATCTTCTGCAGAAGTAAAAGTAATTTTGAAAGCAATCCAATTGGCTGAGTAGTTCTTTAATGCACAGATCTCTCAATATTTCAAGTACAGCCAACACAAAAAGAATCAAGGGAAATCTTTAGCTGCTTTTTTATAGCATATAACTGAATGGATAGAACAGTGAAAGAGCAGGAGTACAAAAGAGTGTGCTGTTGGACTAGTGTTGGAAACACAGTTTTAGGACATACACCAGCAAATCAGGGGCAGTAAGAAGATCTTCACGACCAGGACTCCTGTAACAAGACAAGTATCTTTCAGGAGAAATGTTATCATGTAATCCAAAGAAAGAGATTTGGCAGTAGTAACCTTGCAGGAACATCATCTGAACCTTGCTGCTGCACGTGACATGGCTCAGGATGTGCATAACAGATAGCTGAGAGCTTTGTTAATGACTCCAAATGCTTGCCAGTATCTGAACACATTGCGGCCCTAGGACTGCCCACGATCAGAGCAAGCTCTGCAACTCTCAACCAGAACTGTTTTCAATTACTCACACAGAAGGATACTTTACTTTGGGAAGACTTGTTGGTTTGGGGAGATTGCTCAGTGCTATCATTCTAATGTGGATCTAAGAGTCAGACCCACATGCTCTTAGCACACCTTCAAAAAAATGACTTATTGGATCATTTGAGCAATTGAATCAGGTGAATAAAAGAAGAAATCACATAAAGAACAGGGTCATTCTTCTCTAACACCTACTTTATATCTCTTAGAGTATTTTTGTGCTGAAAATCCATTAGGCCTGTAAATCCAGGTATATCCTTATGCACTTGCAGTGGTGAACAGAGTTGCCCCTGGGAGGACCAAATGAACCATAGTTGTCTATCAAGCCCACCACAAAGCAAAGGTACCACAAGAGATACTATAAAGAAGTTACCACACTTAACTGCCATCTGCTGATCCTCAGACAAAAGTTCCCATGGCCCAGCTGCAATGTCAGAGCTGAGCTGTTGATTCCATGCAGTTCATCCAGAGACAGTTGCTTGAATCACTTCTAGAGATCTTTTATAATGTGTCTAGGCAGGTAGTTATCATAGGTTTGAAGAAGCTTCACTTTGGTGTATAGGCAATAATAATGTTTAGGTATTAAATTGGTGAATACAAGCCCACACTAAGAGAAGAAAATATCATTTATTTTTCTGAGCTCTAGTACATCTGTACACACTTAATCATATCTCATTATCTTCATTGACCACTAGTCATATTTCATCTAGGAATCATAGGAACTCTTTTTTAATGATTAATCCAAGATCAAACCGTTTTTAAAACAGGGAAATAATTGGGAATTCTATTTAATTTCCAGGAACGTGAGGTTTACAAGAAAGTATTGATTCTGAAACTCACAATTTCATTGAGTGATTGCAGTGGAATCTCTTGTCCTCTCACCCGGGAGGTATTTGTCAAGAAGCATACTTGTGGTCACAGATGTAATCAAGTAGGCTTCCTTACAGGCATAGAGTTCAAGTTCCAGCTCTGTCTACTTCGTTTACCCTAGACTGTACTGTCTGGAAGTCAATGCACAGGGACAACTAGTGAATAAACACTATATCCAAGTAAATCCAGCACATAAGCCTTTTGAAATTCAATCTGACAGTGTTTTTCTAACAGGAGTGCGTGCTACTCAACAGGTAGCACAAGTCAAGCTTGAGTTTTGTCCATTTAATTTCCAGAGGCAGGATCAATAAAAGGTTCTGCAAAACATTAGATTATAGAATGAGTAGGCTGGATGCAGAAGCCAAATTAACAACCTGCCATGGTGTAGAAAGCTGCAGATTTGCTCTGATGAATGGAGCGCATAGTAATTTTTTTTTTCCAGAGTGCGAATTGAAACATTATTGTACAACTGTTAGTTTCCAGGAAAAAAAATGTAATTGCTTCTAGATGCTGCTTGCTGTTTTCAAGAGCTCTTTAACCTTTAACTTTTTCAGTACAAAGGAAGCCTTGCTGTGCAGTGAATCTAACAAGACCATCATTTATAGTTAGCGGAGTTCATTAGTCAGTTGTAACAGTTTAATCATTAGCATTTTAATGCATGGGTGTTTAACTAGATGGAACAGCAATCTTTTAGGTACAGCAAAGAGATTTCTTAAAAGAGAACAAATTAATTGGTGCTGTTGTTTACACTGTGGCTCATTACTAAAATTAGACAACTAAAATTCAAGAAATTTTAAGTAAAATTTTGTCACCCATTAAATTAACATTATATTTCATGGCCTTTTCACTACATTTCAGCTTTAATGAAAATATTTATCTTTATAGGAATAAAAAATCCTCCATGTTTTGTGTCTTAAAAAAAAAAAGTGTTGAACTGGGCAAAACCAATTTCTTTAGTTCAGTCCTTATCTCAGAATCTGGTTTTGCTGTAAGTTGATTTCTCTCCAAGTGGCCTCTGCTTCAGAATCAGTAATGAAGCTACAGCATCAGCCATGAGACAGGTTACTAAGTATCTGAGGTAAACAAATAGTCTGAAAATTAAAAATCTATGTATATTTGAAAAGCCCAAGATTTTACAAAGAATTTTTTCATTTAGATGTTTTCATCAGTCCACTTTCCACTTTTTGGGAAAAAGTTTGGGGAAAACTTTATCCTCTAAATCTTTCTTTAGGATTTTTTTTTCTAGATTACACTCTTGGCTTAATCCTTGTGGGAGCTTTTTTTCCCCCTCTTTTTATGGATTGCTGGAAATAATAGTTGTGTGGGAGCTAGAGGTCTGAAAGGGAATTTTTGGGAACAGGTTAGATTGCTTGGGAGATCAAAGGAAAAGAATTAAAACCTGTGGATGTTTATCAGAACAGTCCTTCCGGAGCATCAAAGAATCTCATTTCTAACTGTGGACCAAAGGAAAATAGGTGAACGTGGGTTATCTTTGTTATCGTGGCTTGTGAACTTAATGGTGCTGGCAGAATATGTGTTGTATCACCCTTGGTCATGGTGCCACTAAACATTGTCCAAGACACACAGTTTTTATGTTTCTTACAGTCTCCATATGTTGAGAGATAACTTCTATTAGTCCTTTTTGACCTCTCCTCCACTGTAACCAACAAATGGTATGACACAGTTCCCACCTTTCATCTACCATTTTTCCCTGTGATTCTTCCTTCCTCATTCCTCTTTCCCTTCTCTTCCCATTTCTCCCTCTCTCCTCTGGAGTACAGTGTTCTTCATGGATTACAGCAAGGCATGGATTAGAAAGCTTGGGAAGCATTGGTTTAGAGTATTTTGATGAGGAGGAGGGAAGTGTGCAGATAGACTGGCTGAGAGGGGTTTTTTTAATCCTGGAGCACCAAACTGGTTTAGACTAGTGGTCCTACACTTGCACATGCCATGATTTGGCCCATGATGCATCTGCCCACGATCTGACATTTCTTGACCCGATGGAAGTGACAGGATTCTGTGGATTATGGAGTACTGGTGAAATAGGCCATTTCAGGATCTGACCCCCTCAGTTACTTGCTTCTCCATCATCTGACAGGTGATGGTGCAAAGCAAGAAAAGGTTTGCAGAGTCACAATGGAACTATAGGATGATGCTGTGGCAAGTACTTTTTTTTTAAGATTTACTAATAAACTGACTATCTGTGGCATTCTTGGTTTTTGTGGATGATGACATGTATTGCAACGAGAGTTAAGGATCATGTAAAAACTGTTCCTTCTTACAATTTATTGCAGACAGAAGTGTTGCATCATCTTTACAATGTTAAATTAGAAGCTTCATATTTTAAGGAAGGAAGGAATACCTATTAATTTCTAGCATGTAATGACACCTATCCAGTTTCACTGGCATTTTATTAGTGCTCATTAGTTTTAGCAGGATATTTGTAATCAGAAATCAACATTTGCCATGGAAATGCCTTTTTATCAACATTTCCAGACACAATGTGTCTGTAGTCAGACAAAGGGTTTTTATTTTCAAGGAATGGTATTTCAGAGCTGGAAATGCCAGCTCCCTGGTGCTGAGATGTCGTTTCTGGAAGTCTCTTCCAGATGTGAAGCTTTAAGGAATTAAGTTATATTGGGGAAATGGATTATCCCTAGTGGAGAGCATTTTATCACCTTCCTAGGTTTAGGAAATCCAGGTGATAGACAAGAGTGGGAGAAAGAGATGTTAATACAAAATGCTTCAAATCACAAAACAACAGCAGGAGACTGTCACTGATAATATACTGACACCACTGTATAGTCTGTCTCTAAGGTACTGTATGATTAATATGTTACCATTTAATCAAGTGATTATATGAAGGAGAATAAAAAGACAGAGCCAATCTGGATTGTCCCTATATAGTAGGCTAAGAGACAATGTTTCAATGGCCAAGTGGCTCCATATAACCAGCCTGTTTGCTGACAAAGGAATGCCACCTGAGCTCTCAGATGTGTATTTTTTACACTATTTCTGCACTTGTTTTTCTTGATTTCTGCTTCCACTGTCCATCTGATTGTGCTTTGCCTCTGTGTGTGTGTGAGAGAGAGAGAGCAGAGTGTGTGTTTTGTACATATCATCAGATTTGAGCTTGCCCTCTGAGGATATTAGTGCCCTAATTAGCACATCAGTATTATGCAAAAGGTAGAAGCATTTCTGGTTCCCTTTAGACACAGAGGGCTTGCTTATCCTACACAGCCTTGTCTCAGAACAAGGGAAGATTGTTCTTGGTGTAGCTGGTTGATGTCCCCTCCCTGCAAACGGGACACTCATTCCACTTGGGAACTCCTCTTGAGTTCTAAATAAAGTGGCAGCCTGGTTTTGTATAGCCCTATTTACATCTGTGGCATCGTTGGCTTGCTGCCAGAGCCAAGGCTACAGGTAACACAGGAAAACAGGCTCTGCTGCACAAATATGTGTAAAAAACACACTGCTTGTCCGTGGTTTGTACCTGTATGCAAGGGAGAGCTCTGGGTGTCTGTCTTTCTGCTGGAACTCCAGATGGTAAAGCACGGTTAAAGGCTTATTAGGGTTGTAAAGGAAAACACTCAGAAATCTCAAAATGTCATAGCTAAGGCTCATTTTTAAATTTATCCCTCTTTAAAACATGAACAACAGTGTAGGCAGCTTTTAATTACATAGCCATGTTCTGGTTTTCCTAGATGTGAGTAACTCTGTGTGCACATATATAGAGCTATGCAGTCTGCAAGAGCATATATTAAACCCCCTTTTCTTACCCATAAATAGAGATGATTCCAAACCAAAGCCCTAGCTTCAAGCTAGCTACGGACCTTAGGGAATTCAAAATCAGAATCTGGATTTGGATCTGAATTTAGCAGCTTAGGCCCATCTGCAATAAATACATACAGGATGAAATGTAGATAACTGAGATATAAGGCTATATAGACTTCAAAGTGGCTCTGATAAAATCATGATAACCACAAGAAAGAAGTGGTGTGTGATCTCAGATGAGATATCCCCAAGATGTCTATACAGCTTAATTTTCCCACATTGTGTCCTTTTATCTTCAATGGATAAAAGGTGAATTATTATTATTATAGGCAGTGGAGTAGTAATGCCTGTTATTCAGGTTGTCTAACACTTTCCATTGTTCCCCTTCTAGTCACTCACTTATAACTTGTGCAGACTTTAACTTTTGGAGCTGATGTTTCCCATACTTGCTGTTTGCCTCAGGTTGAATTTGATGGACAATAAGTATTCTGCTTTCAAGACTGTAGCAATAGCACTGGCAATAAATCATGTCAACATTTGCTTCTGCATTTGTAAACTGTCATTTTAGGATAGCTGGAGAGAGGACAAGGGAGTGAACAAACAGGCAACTTTAAAAGCCTGCACCGTCATCCTCAGCATATGGACAGAGTAATCATGTTAAACCTCGAACGACAGAAAGTCAGACAGCAGGTGGGTGGGAGATGAAGGAGAAAATGGCATTTCTCACATGATGGCACCTGTGCTTCCCTTCCCATAGGAGCAGCCCCTGCCTCAATAGAGTAATCCACCTGCTTTAATATCTGTAGGATTCCGTTTTCACATAGCAATGCAAAAAATAAGAGGCTGAAGTCAGAAATCTGCACAGCCTGAGAGCTGTCCCACATTCCCCACCCAATCAGCAGATAGGAGCTCTGCTCAGCCAACCTGCCCTGGAAGCTGATAATTATTGTTGTATTAATTGGTGCTGTCCAGACTAGACAGAATGTAAAAGATCCCACTGTGTCCAATAATTAATGTTTTTCCCCTCACTGCAATGTCATTAATAAGGGGTTCCTCCAAGAAACAAGTAATTGGATGGTTCAGCTTCATTAGGGTATTTTTAGATAAGGTTTGGTCTAGAGACATATAGGAAAGCTTATTATGTTTATTTAGACTGTATTATCTATTGCTAATGTGTTATACTGATTTTGTATCTTTCCCATTCTTGGGGATTGTAATGATAAAAGGGATGCACAAATTATGATTTAAATGAACAGAAATATTACCTTTAATTTAGTTATATTAAAATGAAGAAAAATTGCCATCTCAAAATAAATTTCACCAGTAACCTATAAATCTCATCTTTTCTCAGATACACACAGAGCTGTTGTCACAGGAAAACAAAAGTCAGGTTTTCCTAGTTAGAGGTGAGTGTAGTGGAGCACTCTTGTTTTGGCAATTATCTGAGCAGTTTCTGAAACTGGAATGTGTAAATCTGGTTTTGGAAATAACTTTGCAAAGAAGACTAAGGGGCTTTTTCAGGGGTATCGTTTACATGGTCATGTATGACTTTATTATTCTGCAAAGATGCCTTGGGAATCTGACTCACATGAAAACTTGATATGCAAGTGAGCTATAGACCAGGATGTGGCGGATTTACACAGGAAACATATATGGCTAGTCAAAACAGCTCTGTTTTACCACAAAGGAGCTTTGCACATGCTTTGCAAGGATTTTATGTGGGAGCTTATTCTTGAACATAGCATACAGCCAGTTTTTCACAGCCCAAAGTTGCTCTAGTTAAATTTTTTAGGGCAACTTAGCCAAACTGGTCCCATTCACAGCTTCATCCTTCTTAATCTCATCACAAGACACAGATCTCCCACTAGGAAATAATAATCCACAGTTTAGTGTCTGTATTATACTTAGTGCAAACACAAGAGACCACATTCATCACAAAGTAATTCTCTAAATATGAGAGATCTTGTTACAACAGGGATGCACTTGGCCCACAGGGTGTCAGATAGTGAAATGGACTCATCACGCAGTGTTAGATAATAGCAAAGAAAAACATCATCAGGGAAGGTACTCAGAGACTGAGATGATTTTAGTTGATCCTTATTAAGTTATTGTGTGGGTCAGCAATTTCAGTAAGTTGTAGCTGTAAAAAGGATAGAATCTGAGCTCAGGTATTTATAAGCCTAGAATCATTTCATTAACTTCTCACTGGGGCAAATGAAAAAAAGAAAAATTTGCCTCCTTTCTCCTTGCCAGATACTTCTATGCCAAGAATCCTGCTTGTTGACAGCTCTATGCAAACTGTTACCATCAGAACTATTTTAAAACCAAGAATTCTTGTAAACATTATGCAGGACACGTCCAAACAAATGTCTAGATCTGTCACACTTAGTTCACCTCACACTGAAGTAAATACATCTCCAGGAAAGTCATGATATCATCATATTCTATCATAAAGGACTGTGATTTTAACAAGTATATTTCATTAGTATAAATGATCTTAAAATGACACAGAAATTTGTTTCCTGTTCATGTCCTACCCTGTCTGCTTTAGGATAGGTTAGAGAAAATCACATGTAACTCTACTGAAGGTAGGGGTGTTATACCAGCATAAATCATAGCACAATAATGTCCTTGAAGCCCTGTATTCCTCAATAAGATTCACAAAAGTAAATTCCATTAGTATATGTAGAAATACTTCTTTCTCATAATGATATGACTATAAACTTTTGTACTTCAGAATGGTAGCAGAGAGACCCCTCAAAAGCCAGATATTGATAGCTTGCTTTATGTTTAAAGACGTCAACAGAATACAATGGTTCTCAGCATCCCTATTAGTTATCTTTAGTAAGAGAGAAGAAGATTTAAAGTAAGGGAATGAGGTTTGCAATGTAACAAGATAAAGTCATCTCCTGCAGCCTAGAGGATTTCTTTAATCTTATTTTTAGAGAAGAGCTGAGGAGCTTTTGCAAAACCAGCTTGTTTGGATTCAGTTTCTATTTTATCTCATCCACCAAAGTTTAGAGTTGAAGGGGGAAAGAGATAAAAGTTTTGAGCAAACTGGGGTGGTTTTACATCATTCTTATCAACCTTCTTAATCTGGGTTTGGTTTTGTAAAACCAGTTTTAATCCGGATCTCTCCTTATACAGCCTAAAAACATGATTTCTTACAAAAGTTTGAAATTAAGAGGTTTTTTTAAAAAGCTGTATTTTTTATTAATGATTTCTTTTCCATTGACAGTACTGTGTGTCCATGACAAGGGTTTAATTGTCATACGTAGAAATATTTCATTTAGATTTTTTCATGAGACAATTTCTCCCAAAATTAGTTTTGTTCAAGGTCCTCTTTTTCTTTACAGGATTTTTTTAATATTACAATTAATCTGAATACTTTAAATTTAAACAAGAAAGGTAATTTTCAAGATTCAGGAACCCAACTGCACTTTGTTTTTCAGGTCCACGATTTTAATCACAGAATAGTCTTTGTATCTTAGAGTAAATTTCTGTATCACCAGGAAGAACAGGAAGGATAAAATAAAATAAAAATACCTTCCTTAATCATACAGGATACAACCAGAATAAATTCTTTTTACTCTGTTTTTAACTCTTTTAAGATAATAAAATATGTATCACTGGAGGCCTCTGCTAGGAACATCTTGCAAGAGGCAATCAGTTATCTGCTCTAAAATGTGCAATAGTCCAATCAAAAGTGGAGGGGAACACTTGAGATAAAGTTTTCTAAATTGAAAGATCTTATTGCTATGGTTTCTTGTGAACATGATTACAAGGTCCCAGAGTTGTCAAAGAAGTACCAAACTTCTACATTTCTCATCAGCCATCTCAGCAGCTTCACAAAACATGAAATCTGATACGTTTTACTGCACTCTTTCACCATGGCCTTTGATCAGGAAAAACAACATCTCATTTCCCTTGTGTGTCCCCTCCTTCTCTTCAGGGAGAAACAGGTAAATCAACATTCATCTTTCTGGATTGCTTTGCAGTATCTGATTCATCCAATACTGCCAAATATTTTTGTTTTGTCTCCAAAAAGCTTCCGGGGATAAATGGTAAAGTCCTGAAGAACCTCAGGCCTTTCCTAAAGCCTGAGCATTCTTAGCATTTGTTCCTACATCTCTAAAGTTCCTGCAGGCAAAGATTTACAAGCTCTGTCCTTTGCCTGATATTGCTCAACAAGAAGCCTGCTGGAAGAACAAGAAAGACAGAGTGGTTTGAAATGCCAGGAGTGAGAAGATTTTACCTCCTTGTATACCTCTCTGCTATCAAATATAACATCTTACAGATTTGTCAATGCTTTGCTGCAACAAACTTGTATTCTTATCTACTGGAACCCACTGGCCAACAGTCAGAAAAGGGTGTTTTTCATAAGGCTTGGTGCCTTCATGGTCAAGGGACTTTGAACTGCAAAGTCAGTCTTGGCATACTTTCAATGTACTTGCACAGACACACGCTTGGCTTGTAGAGCCAAACATAACAGTGATGACCAAAATCAACTGCATCTGTCTGTGCCAGCCCTAAAGGCTGTGATCCACTCTAGCAGACTTGGATCTAGCCATAGTGATTCAGAAGCTGATGAGCTCCAGCCAGCATTGCTATAATTTGTAAAGAGGAATAAAGCCACAAATGCCAGAAAGAACTATAACTCCAAAATCTGCTTAACAGGACAGGTCAGCTTTCCACATGAGATGCTGAGAGCAGTCCAGCTAAAGGTTCTGTCTCTCTGTTCAAAATTATCTACCCTTAATTCTTCATGAAACTGTTAGCTTGGCAACTGACTCACAAGAACGTAGTGATCAAGCAAGAATCTAAACAAACAAAACTAATGTAGTGATTCCTCACACAAAGATTTTGTTTCTGTTCTTCTCCTTACATACTTGGGATGCTCCCTAGCACTACTCACAGGATCTGGGTACCTGGACCAGCAGTAATTCTACAGCATCACTCATTAAGTTTGCTAAAAAGACAAAGTCTGTGTAGACAGCTTCTTCTTTTCTCTCTGCTTTGTTGAGCTGCTGTGTAACCACAACGAAAAAGCATTTTGATTACCAACAGAGTATATGATTGTCCAGCATTTTTTATTGTTTGTTTGTTGCAGCCTAAACTGAATGGGAGAGACAACCTTTCTATAGCTATCACACATCCAGACTGACTACTTTGAAAATGTGTTTAAAAACAAATCCCCAGTGCCTTGGGCAATCTTGGACATTGACACCAGTGATTAGGAGAAAAGAGAAACTCAGGAGGGAACATCTCCTTGTGCTCACTGCCAGCCCTTGAATTACTGGGAAGGCATTCCCAGGAAAAGGGCCTCCAGTCAAGTTGGTGAATGGAAGAGCTGCCTCCAAAAAAATCAATTCTGTGTGGTAAGAACCCAGTGCATATGTTCTGGAGGCCTTCCTTCTTTGAAGCTGAAAAATCAAATGAAGCTTCAAAACTTCATCTCAGCTGTAAATTGTCATAAATCTTATTTGTGCTATGAAAGGAAACAAAGTAGACTGAGTAGGTAATCAATCGGCTGATGTGCCCTGGAAATCCTGCAGCTTCCAAGTACAAGGAAAATCCCTTTCCTTCTCTCCAAAAGATATTTTTATTTTTCACATTGCTCAAGGTGCTCCTGATTTTGCACAAAGAGGGGAATATCACATGCTGACACTTGTGGAATCATTTTTGTTTACACATGATTTGGTTGGAAAATGAGCCGGTTTTATTTCAAGGGGATAGGCAATACCAGGAGGAAAAAGAAAGCAGGGATAAACCCCACACTGATTGTGAATACAATAAGTGATACACTCACGAAAAGGAAATTGAAGAATGGAATCTGACCCTCCTTGAAATGTAAACTGTGTACAGATTTACTTTTTAAAATGAACAGATGTTTCTGAGATTAGGGCAAACTACTATATAAATCCTCTGCTGGGTGCCTAATATTTTAGATTCCACAGCCCACGGTTTCTTAAAGCCAAATTTTCAGAACTCTCTACTTTCTAGTAAACTATGAAACAGTCCAAAAGATGCATAACTTCTGCATCTCTCCAGTTCTTGATTTTATATTTAGTTCTTAGTGTTATCAGATATCACTTACTGGGACGAGACCCAGCGATCTGTCATCTTGCTCTGTAATGTTGCATAACATTATTGTTGGCAGTCCTGGAAAGGAGACAAGCATATCTGATAAATAACACACATTTTTCTCCCAGTAGAATATGCACAGCTGAATCCTTCATTAGACAGCAAACATGGTTGCAGTGCACACATGTTGCTAGACTGATTTTTCTTTTACTGTTATCTACAGTGGATAAAGAAAACTACAGAAGGAAACATGTAAGACTACCTTGCCACCTACCTATTGAATGGCAGCAGGCTGAAAGCCACAGCCTTAAAGCCCTCACTGACTCATTGTTAAAGAGGGCTTATAATACATTTTACCCATTTCATACATGTCCAGTGCCTGAGAGAGGCACTTCAGTGTGGATTTTACATCTGCTGCTCAAGTAGCCACTCAGGGACATGAAAGTATTTGATGAATTTTGGTTTTTAAAGGGCTATTTCCAAATAAAGCACTATTACAGTTCCTTTCAATTACAATATCTGTGTGAAGAGGTTTCAGTTAGTAAAATATGTGTTAGATTGCTGTGTCAAGGGACTTGGTACACAGCTGTTGGGATGCATGCACCTCTGCTTTTATTCAATGCCTGATACAGCAGTAAGTACCACTCTATTTCTAGCAATTGGAAAGGTCTTAGCCTCATGGGTTCACACAGATTGTGTGAAGTACAAAAATACTGTATTTTGGCATAATGGGAGAGGTAATGTATGTTCTGTCTTATGCTGTGACATGAAACAATTGTTTTCAAAAGCATCAGAAGCAGCAAGACATACTGGTTCTATCTTCACAACATCCCCATCTGCAGAGAACTGCAAAATTTGGTTAGCCTTTCACAGTTTACACACTTAATATTTTTCAAAGCCATAAAGAACTCATGCACATCCAGATGTGTGTATATATATATATACATATGTATATATATATTTATGCATGCAGAGGAGGAGTTGTACTTTTTCTGGTGAATTGGCTGACTCTTAAAATGCTTTTTTAAATTAAATTGAGGAAGTCAATTTGAGAGGTATCACATGAAATTTGGAATATTTCATACACCTTAGATGTGTAGTATTGACTCCAAAGAATATCAGTTTTGCCTGGGAAATGTGTTTGTAATGTTTATGCAACAACATTGGCTGCTGTTGTGGTGTTTAATGAAGAGATAAGCCATGAAATACAATGTTCCATGCACTCCTGAGAAAATTAAACTGTGAGTCTGTGATGAGTCCAGAGTAGGCAAAAGAGATACTTCTCTATGCCTATAGTGAATGAATTTTTGAAATACTGCTTTTTTTATTTTTGCAGTAGCTGATTTCTAAAAAGTAACTGAGTTTTGCCTCATATTTACAAAACCGTTGGATGCAACTGTTATTTTTGTCTCCACTGTTTGACAAGTTGATTCTGTGATTATAAGAGTTTTATGAGTGATAGAAGTATTTGCTTGTTTATATAGCTCAATAATTTCACTTCCCTATATATTTGGATCTGAATAAGATCTTTAAGTAGAATGATTACACTGAGGCTGACACACCAGCTGAAAACTGGGTGGTCCATGATATCTAGAACTAATAGAGTTACACGCGTGAGCCAAAGACCACAAAAATATCTTCAAAACTCTTGAATTACTTCAAGGCAGCTTGGATGAAGCCAAGAATAGATGGATAGAACTTCATCTCAAATTATTTTAGAGATTCTTTTATATTCCCCTTCCTCTTTCTCTCCTATGACTCTTTGAAACCAGTAGGTAGTTAAGAAATAGAGCCATGAAAAGAAAATCATGAGCGAAAGAGTATGGGAGTATTTAGAAATCAAAATATTAGTTTAAAACATATATAAGAACAAAGCACCTGTGCACATCAATACTACAAGGCAGGTATCTAATGAAAATTACATTGTGTTGCTAATTTACTCTGAAGCTCCTTGTCTATTTATAGCCTTCAAAGTATCTCCACTACAAAGATGTGAGCCAACACAGTTTACCTTTTTATATGCATTATACACACAGTGCAAAATGATGTAATTTCTTAATTGTTCTTATTAGACTTTTAAAATCTATGTTTATGACTAGGGTGCTATACATTTATGTTTATGTATAGAGTACTATACATAAAATGTATAGGGTACTATACATAAAGGAAACAGGCAAAACAATTGACATTAGAACCTTTATTTTCAACCACAAATAAATCCAATGCAAAGGTGCTACCAGCACCAGCTACTGTCTCACAATATGATTTACATTCTCCATTCTGTGCCTGGTATATACAAGTAGGGGTAAAATGGCTGATGTTTGCAAATGCTGGAAAGGCTAATAAAGATCACCCTGCTCCCAGCATGCTCTCTGCTGTCAGAAACCAGCAATTAACTTAATAGGGTTCCTGAAATCCGGTAGATCCATGAGATGTGGCATGTGTTGACATTCTCTGGCTGATCTAAACAACCTCTCATCATTGAGTAGCAGGATATGTTTGCTATTTGAATTATTTAGGAGCTTTTTATGTGAATTATAAAGCAGCACTTTGCAGTATTAAGTCTAATATTTTATGATCTTCAATTGATTAGGTAGGCTTTCGGGATTACCTATAAAGGTTAGGATAAAACAACACAGATTCTGGCAATTTGTATGCAGAGCTGGAGTTTCAAGCTGTATGCAGCAAAAGATGGGGAAAAGAACTTTACTTTCATCTGAAACACTGGACTGCTTTACTTTTACACACAAGTCAGCAAAAGAGGTTTGTCTTGAGATGTCCAAAGGCAACAAAGGAAGTGACTCATTCAGTGAACTTGAGCAGCATTAATATTTTTATGAGTTTTAGCAGATATTTGTGCAGCTAGATGTTTATGCAAGGAAAAGAATGGCAGTCTTGCACGTGGCAAGGACTAAGGAAGACAGAAAAACAAAACACTAAGGAAGAGGGGGGAAAAAAGCACATTGGATTTGCACAGGAAGAAACCATCAGGCTCAAGATAAAGTCAAAGAAAGGTAGTGGATGATAAATAAGGTGACATGAAAGAAAGTACAAAAGCACAAGGAAAAGGAAAACAGAGGGAGAAGGAGCAAACCTAAGAGAAGATGCAGAGAGAGGTTGGATAAGGAAGTATGATAGAAAGGATAAAGCAAAGCAAGATCTTCAAAGGAATTGAGAATAACCCACAAGGCCTCAAAAGCTTATGTCTGCTTCTGGTTATTTCTTATTTCTCACTGCTTCACCAGTTTTGTGCTACTGGCCATCATTTCTAACAAAAAATGTAGGTATATTGGCTCACTAGAAACATAATTAGCAGATTTAACGCTTGTGCCACCACAAGGAAGAAAAAGAAATCTCAGATCTTTTCTGACTGGCCTTTTAGTGGAGCATAGGAATGAAGTCTATCAGGCCTTAGAATGTACAGCTCTCATTAAAAGCCACACCTGCATTTATTTTAAAAGACAAGGGTCAAACGTTCTTGGACCTCGTGGTGGTCACCATTTTGAGATTATCACACAGTATGGATCTCAGGATTATGCGAGACTATGTGTCCTTCTAGGAACGTGGCTGCCACATAATGAGCAGCTGGGTCCCAGTGAAGTCTAGTGAGCAGAAGTTGGGTACTAAAAGAGTATTAACTTCCACAACCAGATACCTTTATTTGTTATTGATTTTTGTCTCTCAGGCCAAACATTTAATACATATGACAAAAGAACAAAACTGGCCTGCATTGCTGAGTGGAGCTGTGCAGAGCTGTGGAAATAGATACCCTGGCCTCAGCATGGGTAACTCCTTGGGCAACTTTCTGTCAATCAAATGCAAACCTTAAAATCCTGCAAACAAATCTGATTTCTCTACTTTGAGACAGAGTCAGCATCATTCCCACATCTACAACCGAATAATGTCAATCTCAAACAAATTCTCCTTTCAGACCTGGAAAGAGCCTCATATCATGCTCCATGATCAACACATGGTGAGCAATCCAGCCAAGCAGCTATATGGCTTTTAATCTCACTCCCAAAAATCAGCAGTTTGTGCTTACACCAGCCATGTTTTGTGCCAGGCGAGGTGCTCAGGAATGTTCTCATGGATCCCAATGGCATGCTGGTGGCAGCTGCCCCCTTCCCACCAAGTGGCTGAGTCCCCTTTAAACTAGATGTATCAAGACTTTCCACTTTTTTACTTTATAGAGCCAATACCAGAGGAGTCACGAGGACACCCTCTGCTCAGGTTGGAGAGTTGTAGTTGTGTAGGAGGCCAGCCCCCCAAACCCACCCTCTCCAGTCTACTGTCAGCACCAGTTTCCAGTTGCCAGCTGGAAATCTCACACACCTCACCTTGCTACAGGAAGAGAAGGACCTGATCCTCTTCCTGCTCCTGTTTTCCTTTGCACACCAAAACATAACTTTCTTATAATTTCTCAACAACAAAAGCATAACTTACTTATAATTTCTCAACAACAAAATACCAAATGTCAGCATCTTATCTTTGCTCAGTAAACACTTTACTACATGCAACTCGTCATGTTTATGGAGCACACTCATCTTGTTGCCAGCAATGCGGATCAAGGCACGTTGAATCTGGGAGTGGTGGCATTATAAAAGGGAGAATAAAATAAGATAGAACAGCAGAGAAACACATTAGTTTATAACACTCACTATATTATTATCAGTAGCCTTAGAGTAATGTGGTGTAAATTACTGCACACTACTCCTTTCGTGGATGTGTGGAGTTTTCTGAGCATTTATATACTTTTCATTAGTCCCCAATGTTCTGAATGCAGTTATTGACAAGTAACAAGGTATGGATTGTTATTGCTTTTCTTGTCATAAATCCCTGTAGACATTTTCTTAGCCTGAATTAAAGCACAATCATGTGTCATTTATTTTGCATAAAATGAGGCATAAGTAGTCTTAATCATATAGCTGTAGAAAGAACAACCACGCCATTGTTTCCTATATTTGAACAATAATTCTATATTTAAACTTAAATATTATAATTAACAGCTTTGTTTGCCTTGCTTAGAAGTAAGATAGGTAAGATTGACACCTCACTTTTGACACTAGACATTAGATTTAATAAGCATAATTTTCATTTATTTGAGTCTAGACTGATTTTTTTTTATCAATGTATTTATTGTAGAAAGCAAACGTACATAAAGAAAGTTGGCACATTTATGAAGAAAGCTGAAATGACTTTTATGTGTTGCTTTGTCCAACTGATAAAATACCTACTGGCATGAAAATACCTATAACAAGAGCTGAAATCACACCAAACTGTAATTGACATGTGATTTTAAAAAATGCTCAAAGTAACAATATACTATCTCCTAAGTAAAGATTCTTCTGTTCACTCTTTATCCATTTCCAAGAATCTTTTTGTCATGTAAATTTGCATTGATTAGTTTTTAATTTGAGTTTCTAAAAATGTGCTCTGAATACTTAATTCCAGCAAAAGTACATCTTTTTTTTTTTTTGCTAGTATTAATAACAGTAACTGCAGTCCACAAATAAGGAGCCTTGAAGGATTTCTTTCAATGCACATAAACTTCAGCTGCTTCAATGATCTTTAGTTTTGCTGAAAGCCTTTTATTAGTTACCTATGCTGCTAAATATAAATTTCAGGGAAAAAAGAAACAAAGCTGTTCAAATCCCAAGCCTGCTCTGCTTATGCAAGCAAACACAACAGTTGCTAGGCCAAAAATTGCAGTGTGACACAGGAGTAAATGAGAATTTTGTCCAAAGCACAATCTGTGAGTACGAATTCACTACAGACCTGAAGACTGAAAGCTCTTTGCTCGCACCAGGAACCTGCTCTGTCCCAGGAAGGATCAGCAGATCGAAGCAAGGAGAGATGTGTTGCTGCATCCTGGCAGCATGACAGGGGCTTTGCTGTGCTTACAGAGCCTAGAACTGCCCCATCAAATGCAAGGAGAGCAATGCAGATCTAGGGGATAAAAGGTAGTTGTTCAGCTACAAATAAAATCACTGACAGCAGAGTGGGTTTCCAAAATTACCAATAAATCTGAGGAGAGAAACTCTGTTATCAGGTGATAGGCAGGGAGCAACAAAATAACTAACATGTAGTAAGCTTTAAGACTTAGCAAGGAGGGAAAAAGGTAAAATGAATTAATATCTTTGCTAAGTACAGAAATATAGGCATTCGTACAAAGTTTGAGGTTTTCTTCAACAATACCTTAAAAATACAGGCTTTTTTTTTTTTAAATTTCTGTTAAAAATGTTAAAGATGCTTCACAAAGAACATTAGGTTTTGATGTATTTTTTTTAAACCAAAGTAGACAGTTAATTTCCTCTTTCTAGACATCCAAAACCTTATGTATTTTTATGAAATTACATTCATAACTGTATTTTTTATTGTTAATGCATTACTTCTGAAGCAAGCTTTTTATTTCTTTCTTCCTTTAAAGCAAATATTACAGTATAGGCATAAAAAAAAATCACGCTTGAAATAATCTAAAGATTAAACTTTATTTTTCTTAGCTGATTGTATTATTTGAACAATAATATTTTCAAAAAAAATTATTCATCTGCCTGATGAAAGGAAGTACCTGATACATATTTTTATTCAAATATTACTCCCATGGAATATTGGCAACATTTTAGGTTGCAGCCTAAGCTACAAATTCCTTCAGAACAAATCAAATGTCTTTAAAGAATATTTCTGTTTGAAAAGGAATTAAGCTTTCCTGAAAGAATTTTAAAGGTTGTGATATTCGCAGTCTGATAAAGCAGCACCTTTAATGAAATTCTAATTAGCAATTTCATGCACTTTGCTATTAGTCATATCAGATTAGTGCACATTTTCACAGCCTTCCTTTAATTAAGTGCACTTATTCCAAGTTTCAAACACTTTCCTTATAAGATGAAAACTGCTGAAATGTTATTTAGTAAACAGCAGATGTGTGAAAGTAAAGGTGCATATCCATGCTCTGATGGACATTTTTAAGCTGTCCACAGATGTAGACATTTCTAGTTGCTGCCAGCCACTTTAGGTGCTTTGTTTTCTGCTCTTTATATGCATCTTGAGCATGCCTTTAAAAAATGCAGGGAGATGAAGTCCAGTTCTTCAAATGGCTCCAAAGATGGTCAAAAGTTTTTAGTGGCTGACTCTTGTACACATTTCTGATTCAGACAATAAAAGCAAAATCTGTATTAAAAAAATTCAAATAGTCCACGCTGAATTATCTGTTATTTGCTCTCCTGGACATCACCTTTCATCACATCACCTGGCACCATTGCAGCAAAGGCCCTTAGTGTGAATACTGCATGTGGATCCACTATTTCACCCACCCAAATTATCAGCAAAATTCCCATATACCTTAGTGGGAATAGGTCAGGCCTTATCTCTTGTATAAGGATATTACATCGTAAAGGCAAATAGTTCTAAAATACTGTATGTAACACTCATCTCTCCACAAGCTGATTAACTTATGGTCAGCATTGCTAAAGGTGAGAGATTACAAACACTGCATTAATTCACAATACACCTTGTTTTGCATGATAGGAGCAACACAGGGAGTGATTTAACATACGCAGTGATAAGCAAGCCTATTATGCATTGGTAGATAAAGGATATAACACATTTCTTCCTCTTTCCACAATGTACAGCTGTAAAAACACCAACATGATCATTTTTCATGTTTCCCATATTTTTAAATATATATTAATATTTTCTCATTCATCAGAGCAGAATATTTTGTTTTGGTTTTAAATGCTCCTTCCCACGTACTGCTGCTTGGGTCCACCGTGTTCCAGGATTTACATTTTATTGTATTAGCTAATTGCACATGCTTTTAAACACATGTTCTCTTGCTGATGTCATTCATTTAGACTGTGCTATTTCTGACATTTTTAGGTAGTCCCCCAGGCCTCATAGCCCTCTTAGCAGGGTCCTTTCAGTGAGGGGTGTTTGCTTTATGATTACTGACTGACATCTCAATAACTTAGAACATATTGAGCAGTGCATGTCTAGTGAGAAGCTTTTTTAAATGCATGGTCCACTTTGTCAAGTCATGTGCAAGCCATAATTTAGGCTAATAATTACCAGACATGAATGCTATGAAACATTGATGTCTACACTTTTTTCTCTCTGTAAGTACTGTATTTTAATACATTCAGAAAAGGTTTTCCTAAGGCCAAGATAAGCCCCCCAAAAAGCTCATATGGAAGCACTTTAAAAGTGATAAATGATTTGGACTCTACACTGTCTACTGATGTACGTCTCAGGAAAGAAAATTAGAGCTAACAGGTGTTAGATAGGGAATGGTGAAGCATTTTAATAGAATTGTCAAAATGTTGGTCCCAGATGCTGACATTAATGCATGCCACAAGGAATGTAATGCTGCACTGCCATTAAATGATTATTTGCTTAAATTTCAAGTCGATGGCAGGAAATCCTAACTTTGTCCACTACTTCTTTGTACAGACCATCCCTCCTGTGCTTTCCTCTACAATTTGCATCAAAGTGTGATGGTTATATGGCTCACGTCTGCATGCTTTAAATAATCCATGCCTGTCAAATTTCATTTTTTCCTCTCAGATCAGAACCATCATAACCCTTTCTCCACTAACCTTGAAGTCACTACAAATGTATTTGTACATTTGGGAGAAAATAATTTAAATACTGTGAGTTAAGGGATTATTAATCTTTGAACTATTTTCTTACTTTAAATATATTTACTAAGTAATCTGCATGAACTTGGGATGATTGTGTATATGTAAGGTATTTTCCATGTAATCATAAGGTCGTTACATGGTCATATGAATCCTGTAAATTATAATGATACTGGGGGCAGGGGCATGAGGAGGGGAGCTCTGCTGCCTATGTTGAAAAGCTTTTCCAGAAATCTTTGGAATTCTCTTCAGTGGGGTAGCCTGAGAAGGCAGAAAAAGCACGTCCTTTAGAGATTACTAGACTTTCTGCCAACAAAAGAGATCCAATATCCATGTACAGTTCAACTAGATGAAGGGGGAGAGGGGAGTGAAGAGAGTGACATGTTTTTTTTATCTCGTTTTAACAGTAAATCATTAATTTAAAAGTTGCTGTTATTTTTCAGAGGAATTGTGGCAGTCTACAGACTGCTGAAAGCTCAGCATCCATTCACGCTTCAAAGACAAAAGGGAGAATTCTCTTTCTAATCTTTGCAGAAGCCTAAATAGGATGTAGCCTGTAGTCAGACCATCTCTGGCTGTAATCTTGTCAGAGCTCAGCACACATGCACAGGCGTGCTCACACACACACACAGCTTTACAGCCCCAGCAGTAATAAAGCTGTTTCTCCAGCATGATTGAAAGCAAGGAAGCAAGCTGTGTGATTATTGTGATTTTAAAATGCTCGGGAGACAATAAATAGATATTAGGACAAATGAACTGATTAGAAGTGAGCTCTAGAGTAGGTCAGATCAGAAATGTGGATGGAAGAGTCTAGGATATGCCACAGTCACAAGGGGAAACCTCCTGTGCTAGAAAAGCAGGGTTGGTTTGCCCATAAGTGGCATCTTATCTCTCTGTAGAGACTGCAGTGAAAAGCCAATGCCTTTTTGGAAGCTTTTCCTTACAGATGAGATATAAAAGCAACACCTGCCTAACCACTTACATACATTAATGATCCCACGGTGTTTTCCCAAAGAGGAAAATATTAACCCAGGCACCACAATAATATTCTGCTTACTTATAACCTCCATACAATTTAAATTCAATCTGGTGTTATGTTCTTTTTGACTTCCTGACCCTAATTGGTGTGCATATAGCTCTGAGCTCTTAAGCAGATGATCACTCTGGTCCAGCAGTAGATCCATCTCTCTGGTGCCTTGGAAGAGATTTCTTAGGCTGCATTTCATTGAGCCTCTCCTGGAAAATGTGTTGTATGTAAAGCCATTGGCTGAACACGACACAGCATCCACAGGGCCATTTTTACTATACACACACACACACACACATCCTTAGTTTCCTATGGTTACATCACTGCCAGAGTCTGCAGATGGAGAAAGGCTCTCAAATCCCTCTGTTGGTAAAAAGGCGAAAATGCTCCAGGAAGATTTTCCTCTCTTTTTCTGTCTACCCACAGCTCCCTTAGACAGTGCCCAGCCTATGTGCAACAGCAAAGTGTATTCCTCTGAGAATCAGAGCCGGGAAATACAGCCTCATTTCACAACCAAACACTTGGGAGCTGAAGGGATAGACGCTTTCTTCGTTCTTCTCCTGTCCAGATTCTCCTGGATGTCCAGTTCCCTGAGGACTGTCACCCATGGAGCAGCACTGTGGCAGAGGTGGCTCCCCTTGGGCACTGCCTGCTCTGCAAATTAGCAGAGCCAAAGCAGATGCGGAAAACAGTCAGGGAAACAAAACAGACAACTCACTGGTGGCTGCAAAAAACATTGCCCAGAGTTGCAAGTGGGGCTCAGTGGTCAGAGATGGCATGGATAGGGGAATTCCTGTGGTGGCTGATCTGGGGCAGCCAAAAAAAAAGACACTAGAAGCTAAAGTTACTGGCAGAATAGACTTTCTGGCTGACTTTCTGCACTTCTCTTTATTGAAGTGCCCCCTGAGTGTGTCATTACATTCTCTTGCTTGTAAAGAATCTTGGGTGCTTGAAGACAAGGAGTTCAGCCACCTGAGAAGGCCACCTGAGGATGGGGGATTTGACATACCCAGATTTAAGGGCAAATGCTGGAGCCAATTTAGTTACTAGCCAAGTAAAACTTGTGCCACACTTGAAGCAGCTCTCCTTGCTGTCATCAACATCCTGGCAGAGGGCTGCTCAGATTATTGCATGTAAACACACCACATACCAGCTCTGCACTTGCCCTTGTGAGGTGCTGGTGCTGTCTACAGGGCTGAGCAAAACAGAATATATGCATGAACCACTCCATGTATCTGCTAAGACATGAAGGAGTCTATTTGTTACATCCTCATCAGCAACTGCAATAGAATCACTTCAATGGGGAGTTTTGCCTCAAGTATCTTGTCATCACTCCTTCAGAAAGCAGAGTGGTCCTCCCTGGTCTGTGGTCCCAAGCAGGTATCAGAATCTGCTTCATATTACATGATTGTGTGAAATGAAATAAGCTCCTATTTCCATTTATGAGCTTTTACAATCAACAATATGATGAAAGATTGCTTGATAACTATGCCTACAAATTTCTGTTTCTGACTGTCCTAACAAGCAGCCATGAGATGTTTTTAATTGCACATATTTTACAGTACAATGCTGGGCTTGTACATTTTATTTCAGTATCATTAATGCAGGTGGCTGCTATCATTTTAGGAAATTTTTTTCTTGGTATTTGCAGCCAATTATTTTCTCTAGGTTATTTTTCCTTCCTTTCCTTTATCATGAAATTGTAGCTCTTGATACAACTTACGTTAACAAGAAATGAGCCCAGGCAAGAGATCAGATTTCGGATCCTGCAAGCCCCATTGATGTGAAGTTCCACAGTCAGACCATTGTAGAGAGAAATTTGGAGTCTGTCTTCTCTCCTCTCAAAGTCCCTGGGGTTTTGTTCAGCTCCATTGCTAAAGTTAACTCAAGTCTGTAGTATTTTCCGTGGCCTCACTTCTGCTGTCACAACTCCCTGACCCAGCCTAGACCTATTCCCATCTAAGCAACAAAATCTATATCAGGAACAGTCAAGTATCAAAGATGGAGCCAATTGGGCACTTTGTCTGAGAAACACTAATCCCAGCTGGAATAGATCACAGAAGGTTTGCTGAGATGATTCTCTGGCATGGACCATGTGTTATGATAGAAGACAAAACCACTCTTACTTGCCCAGCTTTGGAAAAAATGAGATTGAAGGTTTATGACTGCTTTCTGAAGTCCTGTAGCATGAGTTGGGTAACAGTGGTTAAAGATGAAGAAATTAGTGTAAAACAAGTCATGAATAAAGAAGTAGAGGCTTAGAATTGGGAGGTACCTAACTCCTAGAGGAGCAAGGATCTAGCACCTTTCCTATTAATGGTTGAAAAGAAATGCAATCACTTTCAACATTGAGATATAACGTACTGGGAGGCAATGAAACACTTGATCCTTGGTAGACAGGGTGTGTTTTCCTGCAGGGAGTGATTTACAAAGGCCATATAGAAGTAAACAGCAGAAAAATTGGTTTGATGAGTACCCTGAGGTCCCATGTGACCAACACTAGAGGCAGACATCTCAGTTTGCATGCTCTCACCTGAGCTGGTGTGGAGCACATGTTGTGATTTACTTCCCCATTCTTGCAGCAAGGCATAATCCTCTTCTCAGCCTTTTCTGGTAGGGACAACTATTAGATGACAGTGAGAAATTATCATGTCTCTGAAAGAACTGTCTCACTGGGACTGGGCAGGATAATCATGCTGGAGAACCACAAGGTTATACTACTAAAGAAGTAGAGAAAGCTTTGTTTTTATTTCTGCTCCAGAACCATTTCAAAACATTGGAAATTTTCCACAAATGTGAAGAGAGGGAGAGGAATGAGTGCATAGGGAGTAGAAGATTAAACATTTTGATTAGTTCATCAAATTTGTTAGAATTTTGACTTTTTTTTTTTAATTTGAATGCGTAATATATAGTGGTTAAAATAAAATGGCTTAGAAAATCAAAATACTTTTGAGCCCAAAAGACTTTCTAGGTATGCTCCAATCTGATATTTCACAGTAGCTGTGTAAATCACTTCTGTGAGGCAACTACATTTGATGGAAACAGCCTACTGTGACAGAAAAATGTTGCTTCAGATCCTCTTCCCCCCAGGAGTGCCCCACTAGGACCATGTTTCTACATGGGGTCACCCCTGCCCCTAGGCACTGCTATGGGTGATACTGGCTGCACTTTGATCACACCCTGCACCACTCAGGCCATGCTGTCCCAACAAGCACAATTATTTGGTGCCCTCTCAAATTGTACTGAGGACCATGTAAAATTTCCCTCATGAAGTAATAAAAAAAAATAAAGACAGGGAAAGATCACTTCCCTACAGTCCATATTGCATTGCCCATCCACTGACCACCATCATCCAGCTAAGAACTTTACATCTTCTCACAATTAACCCTATAGCTCTGACATTCAGACTAAAGCTTATAGGGAGAGTCATCAGCAGGATTAGGAGAGGGGAGAACAGCAGCTGGAGCTGCTCCACTACATTCAGTGGGAGTGAGAACCATGCAGACCAGCTCTGTTTAGTCAATCGTCCCACTGCTAATGCCCCAAAGCCTGTTCTAGACAGCTTGCCCCTCCTTTAGCAGACAGCAATTACTTGAACCTGGGTTCAAAGGGTGGTTTTACCACTAACAACAGCCTTGGTAGTGAATTTCTTGTTAACTAGAGCTTGCCTGATGTAGTAACACTTACAGCTGTTGATGGGGTCAACTGGAAAATTTCTGAGGGTCTGTCCTTCCCTGTGAATTGCTGAGGTGTGGGGGATTTATTCACAGGGAGAACTTGGATGAATGAAAGAGAAGGTGATTAAGTGTGGTAAAACATCCTTCTACAGACAGGCAGACCATCAGGGGAAACTTGGTGACCTCAGAGGCCATAAGAATATATCAGAAGTGTCTCTGCTTGTGTAGGAGAAGATACAGAACTGGGGCAGACCTTCAGCTGATGTAGAAGGAGCTCTGGCACTTTACACTGGCTGAGGAACACTCCTCTCATCACCCTTGTGTAGCAGCATTGCTGCTCCCTGTGTGGAGCTGAATAATCTTTCTCTCAGCAACTCATTTTTCCACCAATATTGAAGCCTGCCCTGACTCAAAGATCATTCCTGCACCAGCAGTGTAACCTCCCTCTGCTCAGCCAAGAAACGTGCACATGAGCCTTACATAAAAGATGTATTTCACCCAGACAATTTTTCTGGCTAAGGTAGTTGTTCTCCCCACAGCACAGTTATTTACCCACTATGGGAATGCTTTCCATTAAACACAAATAATATATTTTCTATCGACTCCAGCCTACTCTCTTTGTGCCATTCATCATTATGCATACCTAATATGTTTTGCAAACCCCCAGTTCTCCTATTTTCTGTCTTTTGAGGCATTTCTGAAATCAAATAAAAATATTACAACCCTGTTTACTTTTAGACATGTATTTTTTTTCAAAGCAAATGCATTCTGTGTTTTAAGTAAGATACCACCACGTATTTATGGGAGTTTAATAAGTTCTTCCATTAATAACATAGACAAACTAATTTACCAGAACGTGTCTGTTTTAAACTTTGGGAACAAAGAGTGGGAGTATGAAAATCAATCTTTCCTTTGTACTTGAGCCACTGACCCATTAAAGCTTTGAAGATCATTTCTTTAAGAAATTGTGAGGAGTTATTTAACTACAAACAGCAGCTACCTTCCCATTCCAGCTGCGTAATCAAGCGTAATAAATTAGAGGAAAAAAATAAAGGTTCACTCTATTTTTATTTTTTTTTATAACTGAAAATTCTTAATAGCAGTTTGACAAATCGGCCCACAGCAGAAAGAAACCACTCTTCTTCCTAAGACTGCTCTTTAGCACAAGTTAAAACATTGCTAAAGAGGTAATTTTTTTGTCTTTAATGATGGTTCAAAAAATGTTCTGAGCTGCCCAGGCTTAATCATTTAACTCAAATTAATTGTAAAAGTTACCTATCACTGGAATATGTTAGCAAACCTCTGAACTACAATATTGTTAATGGCTGCATGGGTGAAAAAGTATAGCAATTCCATTTTGCTTGAGAAATGAACTCTTGATGACATTACTTATTGTTAGTTATCATTAATAACTCTTTCACAGTTTAACACTGATAATATGCCCAGCTAAGTAAGAGTATAAATTTAAAATAATCTTCATCTTTAACTGTTTAAGCATGCTAAACAATTCTAATGATGTTCGAGTTATCAGAAACTCAAATAGAAATAGTCTATATAGGATGTCACTAAATCCTGTCAGTAGAAGGCCCTTTTAAAAAGATCTAATATATGGATAGTGTAAAGATGATTTTTAAGACATCTGTTGATAGAATGTTGACAGGCTCTACTTAAGATAAATACGCAGCTGTTTAGAAAGGCTTCAGATAACCTGAAATAGCATGAGTATCTTGCTGAAAGAAAGCTGATGAGGAACAGGGTGCACTGCTTTGTGATGGAGCATGGGAGGTTCACACTGCAGCATTTTCTATCCCCACTGCACTGGGGAGCCTGCTCCAATGCTTATATACTTCAGTTAGTCTTATTTCAATTAAAAATGTTGCATGATTTATGTTTTATATATATACATATAGTTCAGGACATTCTTATTTGCTTATCAAATAGGTCTGCTTACTGGTCTGAGAGATATTCAGGCCAACTGCAACAGTTTGCAAGTCCTTAGGAGGTTATTTTTTACAGAAGTACCCAAAAAGGCATATCCTGAGCAGGTGTTAACACATCATGCAGATCAAGATCCAAGTTGCAAGGTCCAGTTCCTCAGGGATATTTAGAGAAGTATATCTTATTGATTGAAGGATTAAGTTGCTTTGAGGATCTGCACTGAAATCCCAAGCTTCACAGACTTCAGAGAAATGATGCCATTTATTACTGCCACGGGTCAAGTTTTTGCCTCCAGGGCAAATTTTGACCAGTTTGGTCTTCCTCTTCTAGGTTGCTCTAAAACTGCCTCAATTATGCAAACCTTTTCATTAAGGCCAACCACACCTGGAATTCTCATGAGAACAGCTTCTCCCAAAGCATTTCACTGATTTCTGCTATTTGGGCTAGTTGAACATACCTGCTTGATTATTATGAATTATTAATTTTTTTACTGCTTTTGGCTAAACAAGCATCCTGAACTCAGTAAAAGAGTCTGGGCACATACTCTTCAGACAACAGGTTGCCTGTGAACTCTTCACTTTCAACTATTTGCTAATCATTATTCATGACATACGCATTAGTTACCCTGGAGCACACGTCCATCCTGCAGAGAGGGAGAGCTGTCTTCAGCAGGAGCTCAGTGGGATTTGGTGAAATTCATCTTGCAGGTAAGGAAATCCCCTGCAGATCAAATAATCCCATGGAGTGACAACTGTGAAGAATGTACACGAGACCTTGAACACCAAAGGTCTGTCGGTGACCATCGTGTGCGCTACAGTTAATATCAGGAGCCAGGAGAAAAACACCACACAAGGAGTATTGCCTGGCCAGTGTGTTACAGTTTCTGCTTCTTGACCAAATCCTCAAGCTCATCATTCAGTAACATGTTAAAGCAGATGCTTGAATCTTTCTCACAGCAAAGAGTATATCTGTGGGCTGATTGTCTTTTTAACAGACAAGTCAACAGCAGATGAAGGCAAATCCACTTTTAATATTCCAACAAAATAATACTTCTTTTAACAGTTAGTGATATTTGAGGATTCCCACTGTTGCTAAAAACAAGTGTCCTGATAACCCAGACCTTAGACACAGTTTATTCTAGTTCTTTTTATCTCAGAAACATGCACTGTCTGTTTGTTTTTTAAAATCTCTTTTGTTCTGGTTTCTCAAAGACAAGAAAGGGGAGGGAGGACTCTCCGATGGAGAAATTTTATTTTAGTCATGTGTTGAAAATGGGGAAAGGTTCATTCAGAGAAGTCCAGAACTTCAAAATTACTCCTGGAGTGTTTCTTCTCTCCATTACTATCAGACAAAAGAAAGTGCCAGGAACAGTGTAAAATAGGGTAGATAGAAGCTTTAACAACTTTGAAGTCACTGAGGATCTCAGGGTCCTGGGCACACAAACCTGAATCCCTCAAAGGCTTCTGAATAAAGGTCTGTAGTAGAAATATCTTTGTTCTCCTTCTTTCCATTGCTGATAGATTAATTGCATGCTAAAAAATTACATTTAGGGCTCCTTTTTTTCAAGTCATTGTCATTTCTCTTAATGTATCCTTCTGATTTAGCTGGGACTCAGTTCATAACATCATTAGAACAACACGTTTTTGTGTCAATTATTAATGTACTAAGAGGTCTGCCCTAGCAACTATGTCAACAGATTCTTTACCAATGGAGATCATGAAATACAGACAGCAATAGTGTTAAAAAACAGGCTTTTAGATCCATTTTACTTTGTTGCAACACTGCTTTGCAGATACTGAATTAGAGCCCATTTAAACCATTCAAGCATATAATCAAATTTCAGTAATGAGTTATTAATTAAGCAGGGGCATCCAATTCTGTGCTAACTGCCTCATAAACAATCGACAGGAGATTTGTGAATTTTGACTTCCTGACACTATTAAACAAATCAATATTAGGTTTCAGACACAGCAATTCAGACAGTTTTCCCTGTTATTTGGCAATCGTCTGCCTGGAATACTAATGAAAGAATTAAGAGCTGTAGATTTTGCATGTGTTCCATCAAAAAGATCCTTATCTGTGGGGAATTGGGGCCTGATTTGCATGGCAGAAGACTTTGCTTTTGTAGGTACAATTTTTCTCAATATGTCACTCATTAGTATTTATAAACTACAGAGCAGTGAAGCCTTCAGCCCCTATTCATAATGAACAGTCATATCCCTGCTGGAGATACAAGGGAACAAAGCCCTTTATTTATTTATTTAGTGGTCCTCTCCATTTATAGCTAACCTAACCTGCAGAAAACTTGCATCCAAGGAGATCTCTGAGCCACTTACATTTGATTTATTTTAGGGAAGGGAATATATATATGTGTGTGTGTGTGTGTGTGTGTGTGTGCATGGCTGTATGTATATGCATATATACACAATTAGCTGATTCATGGTCAGGTCTATAAGCAACACGTTTATTTACACACAGCAATTCAGTGCCTAACAATTACTTCTGAAAAATGTCAATACCTTTCATAGACCTTATTTTCTCTCTTTCACTCTCCTTCCTCTCCAAATGAATTCAGGCTCCTGTTCAGCCAAGCTTTGGAGTTAAGCAGGGGCTTGGGGGTTTCGCTGAATTAGGGATTAGTGCTGTGAAAACTGCTGGGTTAACAGTACTGCAGGATGAAGTCCGGAGAGCAAGTACAATAGTGATGCCTCCACCGCCCTTTGCTGTTGTAAGCGAGTTGAACTTCACCTAGGGATAAGTGAGTGTTTAGTTTTCATAATCACATAGTCATTGGCCCCATAATGAAGAAGACAGCAGGGGCTACCAGCACCTGTTGAGGTACCAGCTTTATAAGGAGGATTATCTGACTGCTGAGTACCAGGCTGACATGGCACGTGTCTGGCTCTCAGGGTGCTCAGGGTATGCCTATCACAGTGTTTTGGATGGTTTTAATGGAAATTCCTGGCTGCTTTCTCCAGAACTGGATGAAATAACACTGTGACCCAAACCTCTGCTCTAAAATTTCTCCTCCGCTTGTATCTGTGGTTGAATATTTTACTCAAACCATAGCTTAGAGACTCTACAGGAGGTTATTTTCCCATGTCAATTTGTTATTTCCCAGGGTGTAAATACATTTTTCTTTAGTTTCAGTATCTTCACCTCCTTCCCAGCTGCAAGAAAAATGCAGAAACGTGTATTAGACTTAAAATGAAGTTAATGTTTCTGTAACATACACCTCCGTTTCTAACATAAAATCAGTCTCTTGCCAACAAAAACACTGAATCTCATTTGGTTAGCAAAATTTGTGCTGTGTTTACATAAACAACTATCCAACAATTTAAAGGATAATAACCTCACTAGAACAGAAATCAGCGTGAAAATAGGTCAGAGACCAAGTCTTTTAAAAACAACAGTGGCAGGGAAGGATAAAAGTGCTGTAGAGTGATCAGTTCCAAAGTGGGTCAGGATTTCATCTGCAGGAGCAAGTCTCTGGCATTATTTCTCCTGCAGAGCACTAATGTGCAAGCTCTACCCAAGGACTCCCTTGTTCTGCATACAGAGGAGAAAGCATTGTCTCTGCCTCAAATAGCTCATAGTCAAAAGTACGAGTAAATGACAACAGATCCACATAGTCAGGAAACATTGTCAAAGGGCAACATAAGGATAGTAAGCTGTGCATTAAAAGACAGGGAGGATGTGGCACTGAATGCATCTTAGGGATGAATTTTGTTTTATTTAGCTTTTCCACTAGCCTCTCTCTCCCTTTATTTCCTTCTCTCTAGGATCTTAAGACATCTAACTCATTAAAAATCTTCTGTTTAATTATCTGCCAGGGAAAAAAATTAGCATAATTAAGGATATTTAAATTTAGATTAACCACCAACCTAATATATGGCACTGCTTCCAAGAAGAGAACATTTCTTTAAAATGGCCATAGACTACTCAAAGATTTTGTTTTCATTTCTGTCTAGATTTCTGTTCAATATAGCACTGAGAAAGTATATCATTGCACTGAACATACCACTTGATCTGCTCAGCAGTGTGCCCTCATTTTTGTGTGGTGTTCAGCCCCGTTTTAAAACATTTGCCAAAATGCTGTTCCCTGTGATGGGACCCATTTTTAAAATGAGAACTTCAGCATGAAATTTAAATAGGTCTGCAGTCTGTGAAACTGGGGGATGTAATATTTCCTTAAAAAATAACCTTCAAATCTATGAAATAAATCCAGTTTTCAAAATCACTTTAAAAGTAGGTTCAGGCAGGATAGTTTACCTCTCTTGGTGCTTACACTTTCAGAGACAGCATGATTGTTTGGTTTTCCCTTTTTTTTCTTCCCGTTATGGAGAGTGGTTAGGCACTGGAACAGGTTGCCCAGAGAGGTTGTGGATGCCCCATCCCTGGCAGTGTTCAAGGCCAGGCTGGATGCAGCCCTGGGTGACCTGGTCTAGTGATTGGCATCCCTGCTCAGTGTGGGGAGGTTGGAACTAGATGATCTTTAGGGTCCCTTCCAACCTGGCCATTCTATGATTGTATGAGGAAAGAACCTGAGCAGATGGAGCTCCATGTTTCATCTGAGACATGGTCAGAGGCCTCCACCAGCTCAGGTCCTCATTGCAGTGATTAGTGGTGAGTGGCACTGAACATCAGCTCATCTGTTCATGATGACTCCCCATAAACCACAGAATCATAGAACGGTTTGGGTTGGAAGGGACCTTAAAGATCACCTAGTTCCAAGCCCCTGCCATGGGCAGGGACACCTTCCACTAGAAGAGATTGCTCAAAGCCCCATACAACCCTGGCCTTGAACACTTCCAAGGATGGAGCATCCACAACTTCTCTGGGAAACCTGAATAATATTCAAAGTAAGGAGAAATCTGCTTAATGCATGCAAGAATAGGATCTCACTGACCTGAGATAAAGGGGAGGGTTCAGCCTTTTAACAAAGGACACTGAATCCCAGTGGCACAGGTAGGACACTGGACTTCAAAGGCTCCCTGTATTGTCAATGCTGAAATGACTGCATTTCAGGTGTTTAACAGTAGGCAGTCTGAGTACTTCAAAATGCTATTGAACACACAAAATAAATAAATCTGGCATAAATAAGATAGGAAAACATGCTTCATTATCTCAGTTGTAAAAGCAAAGATGTATGTTCTTAGCTTGGCTTACCCCCAAAAAAATGAATTCATGAGCTCCATGTGTTCTCTTCTTGCCTGACAGTTCATGCTCTTCTGTCTGCAGAGTAAAAGTATGTCCTGCTAGCTGAGGGATCCAGAGGATGAAGACTGTACAGAGCAGAATGCAGACCAGCCTGAATACCATGGTTGTGCTTGGTGGGGGAATGTGGTGGTAGGACTCTGGTCTTGCTACACAGGAAATATCGGAAAAAATCATGGAACAAACACCACCAGGAACTTATGCTGCGTTTACATCCAGTAAAACAGACATGTTCTGCTGTGACACACTTCTGCCCATGGCAGTGTGTTAAATGCCCTCAAAATCCAGAGAGTATCCTTGCATCCAGATCAGGTTAGATCTTCTGTGTGTATCTGATCTGCACTATTCAGAAAGGTCTGGTATTTCTAGGTGTTTTGGAACCCTCCACAAGCACAATTCTCCATGCAGCAGAGCTAAGACACCCTTAGCCCTGTCTCAGTGAACCCCCAGTCTGCTGTCAGTGCCACCCCAGGGAAGGCTGCAGCAAGTGAACCTTCCCCATGGACACTCCACAATCCGCAGAGCTGAGCTCAGCCCGTGGTCACAAATCTTAGAGGAAACCAGGTTTCATCAGCTCTGTCTCTCACAGAGCTGCTTTGCTCTTAAGGTGAGAATATCCCTTCAGTGTGGAAAAATATGAAGCCTGAATAAATTAAAAACGGGAGCTATGTTACACGTTACTGTCATTTAATTAACATCTCATAATGTGTTGCTTAAGGAATCAAGGCTCTATCAGGATGAAGCCTATAAGCATTTTCTCCACTTAATCAAAAATGTAGATCACATCACATTTTATTTCTTTTTTAAAATTACACACTTATTGAAAAAGCTATGATTAAATTTTAAATTAGGAGCCATTTCTCTGAATTAGTTCTCCTCCTAAAAATTCAGTGTCAAAAAGGAACATGGAAATTAGTGTACAAAATTTGGAAATCTGCAAGGATAGATGGATAGGTTCTTTGCCTTTATTAAATTTCATTCATTGTACACTGATAGCAGCTTGACAGTATTTATCCCTATAACACTATATCTGTGTATATTCTGACATTGTAGCTCATGCTAGCCACCTCTTGTTTAGAAAATTTTTTAATGTTAGTGCATTGGAACTATTGGGACTGCAATTGTGTGTGCTCTGTGCCTGTTTCTAGATAATAACCTATTTATTTCAGCCACTATGTTTCAGATCAGAGGGAGGGCAAGGATGCTTTCATACGTTTTGGAACAGAGCATGAAATTTAGATAAAGTGAAGGGAAGGAAGCAAAGCATATTCTACTGCCCTTGAGAAAAGACATGCCTATTTGGGACAAGTTTCAAGCCTTCAAAAAGCCATAAACACTTGCTGCAGATTTAGATTTTAAGAGCTATTGTGTCTCAGCTATGCAAGATGTCTTCAATGTCATGACTATCAGAACATCCTCTCACCTGCAGGCTCTGAGGTGCCAAAAAGTATGTTGGGACCCAGTGCTGAAAACCAGACCACAGAGCCAGTTCTCCTGCATACTTCACTACTGAGTGCCTGGCCCAGGCACATTGACATTCAAGATATAGGTTCAGAGCCACAAAAGAAAGGAGAAAGAGGTGGGAGGTGCAGCCACTGGGACAGACAGTTTGGAAAATCCATACGAGAGTGAGAGCATAGTCATTAAAATAAAGATGACTGAGGAAGAGATATGAATTTGGCAATTTCTGGATTTCTTTTTTCTTTTAACCTTATTTGAAAATAAGAAGATGTGTGCCAAGAAGCTGTATTGGAATATGCAGTAAATGCAAGCTTTCTAATGTTGAGAAATGTCAGGATTAAAGTTGCCTGGGAGGCATAATGTCAAGTGCATAGACAGAACAATACAATCTTTAAGTAATGTTCTTTTTTCCTTAAGACCTCTGCCTTACTCAGAGGACAAAATGAGACTGTTTACTGAAGGAGGAATATGCCTGCTTGCAGGGTGAAGAACGAGGCAGGAAGAGGAGCAATGGTCTTAGACTTAACAGAAGAGAGATATCAAGAAAAATGACACTTCACTTACTGTTCTCCACAGCATCCCTATAAGATACTAGACAACTGAGCTTAGTTGTCCAAGGTGGTCACTGTATCTGGTTCTTCATTTTCTAGGTGCCCAACACAGGACCAAGTCCAACCTTCAAAACTGCAGAGGACACTTATTTGGAGCTGGCATAAAGATGAGCTGTGCTTTGGGCACAGAATATATCCTGTACTACTGGTGCCTTCTGAAAATTCAGACTCTTTGGACTAGTAACCCAAATTAGTGGACTTTGCCACTTCAGTCGTGAAAGATCTCTCACAGGTGCAGTCTACAAATAAATTAATTTATGTTTGTGAAACAACTATGCACTACAGCAAGCATGAATGCCACAGACTCACCTCCAAGGACATTCATCAGTCACTTCTCAGAGGATAATATGAATTGGGTACAGTAAATTAGGTATGGAACCCAAATTCAGTAAGGAAAATATAGTACTTTATAACTACTTAATAGGTGCCCTTAATAAGGCCAGAGGCTTACGAAAAAGAATAGTGTGTGACTATGTAATTACAGGCTGTGCCACCATGGGGATGTACAAGTGGCTAAAATACATTTCTGAGCACTATACTATCAATCTTTCACATATTGGTGTTGGTGTATACTCTCAGACAAGGTGGGTAATGCTCTTTCTGTTGTTGTAAAGCAGAGCTTGAAAGGTTGGGATAATGTGCAGGTTGAGGTTCATGATTTCTTATGCTTTATTTTCCCCTTATAGCATCAGTGGCAAAATTGTGTGTCCCACAGCTTCACCTGGGAAAGCAATGTGAGTAGCTTTTATTACCCTGTTCCCTGAAAGGAGAAGTTGGCCTGAAATACATAACAGGAGGCTAGGCTGATCGTTTTCTAAGGGCTCAATTAAGTTTTACTGATCTGAATTTGTATTGAGTTGTGGTTGATCTTATTAAATCATTAAGTGTAATGAAGCTTCATTAAACCTTTGCCCTCTACCTGGCCAGACAGTGCAGAACAACATGAATTATCTCACAATAACTCTACATATGTATTGTTAATTGCAAATGTCTAATATTTAATAGAAGGCATAATAAGAATAAAGAAGCAGAGGCCTCCAGTCTAAAAAAAAAAAACAATCCTTGCTTTAGTTGGGGTTTTTTTAATAAAAATAAATCAGCCAGTTAGACAGGGCTTGACTTTAAGCACCATGTAAGTTTTTCTTGAAACAGACCAGGCAGAAATAAGAGGCTTGAAACCTAAATTATAGGGAAACAGCAGTTCTCTTGAATAGAAAATAATCTTCTCAATGTTAACAACTTCTTTCAAAACACACTGTCATTCCCTCTGAAGTGTGTGGTGTGTCTGTTTGCATAAGAGAAGGTATGGTTGTATGTAGGTGTGGTGCCTGGAGCTAGAGAAACAGGCATCTCAATTGCAAGCTCTCAGAATCAGACTGTGAGGTGCCTGGTAGCTACACTGGTCCTTGTCTGGACTCTGATGGTGGAGGGTTCTTCCAACAAACTGCCTGAGACTTCCCCTTGTAGCTCTTGGCATGTCCTTCAAATCTGCTATCCATGCCTCTGGCCACTGCCTGTAATGTAAGAATACTGATGTTTGCCCATCTGGGGTTAATCTTGCACAGATGTGTTCATGCATGTCTGAAATGGACTCAGTCATCCTGATTTTCAAAAAAAAAGAAAAGGAGACCAAACAGTCATTTCTCTGGCAAACATTCTTATCTTAACTGATGCTTGTAATGGCATTGCTATGATTGTCTTTTTGTGCCTATAATTAAGAAAAATTTCCAGGATGAAGAACTACCACCTTCCTAAAATTACACTTTATGGTGAACTTGCCACTGGCTATTGCAAGAGAGGAGCCCTGAAGAGGAGATTCAAGGACTCCCTGAAACAACATCTCAGCCTTGGCCATATTGATCACCTTAACTGGTCTACTCTGGCCTGGAGACATACTATCTTTAATGCAGCTGTGGTTTTCGAGAAGGCACACAGGATCACTCTTGAGGAGAAAAGACAGCGTAGAAAGAATCATGTCTTGCAGTTTATACCTCCTGAGGAGTCCTTCTGCTGTGCCTTTTGCAACCGCTCTTGTCTGTCTCACATTGGCCTTTGCAGCCATCACCGCTTGGAAAAAGCGCTTGGGAAGAGAGTCGATGGAGCCCTCCCCAGAGCTTCATTTGCGAAGCCTAGCCATGATATGATATGATATTAAGAAAAATTACCTTTCCATATTTCAGCATAGTTATTTTACACAGGAAGTTGCTCTTCAGTAGCTGCCACCTTATTGTCTTTGTAGGACACCTTGGGGTCCATCATATATCAAGGCAACCACTGGCAGGACATCCTACTGAGCAGGACCAGTAAGTTTCTCTGAAGGTTCAGCAGAGCTCTAGGAACTCAGCAGAATTACTGAGGCTAAACGTGAACTTTTCTGAGCTTGAAAGTCAGAGACTAGAGAAATTTTGATGCCAAAGTTCATAATGGTTAAATACCTGGTTAAATAGATTCAATTAAATACATGCGAAATATAGAAAATCTCCCATTAATTACCTTAGCCTGCACGGTGTCTTTCATGTTGTGTGTTTCATCTTTGTTTTTACGTGCCTGTGGACTGACAACTAGGAAGAGAGAAAGAGAATCCTGAATTTTGTGAGGCTAAAGGAAAAAAGTTTATGAGCAATGGTAATAGTTGTGTGCAATGCAGGTGCACCTAGAAAGCTTGCAAAGGTCTCATTTCATAATCCCCATGTGACATATCAGAGCCCATTGGGCACCATTGTAATGAAAAGTTTTAAAGCCCCTCTTAAACCACTAGTTGTTATTGTATTCAGGGAAAGGAACTGGAGACAAGGTCCCAGCAAACATAATTTTATTTCAGAAGTTACTGCCTGCATTAGGTGAAGGAAATTACTCAGTTTGGTGATCACATCTGACAGAGTGACAAAGGCTGCTTAATATCTTTCAAGAATATTATGCTTTTGCTATCATATCTCATTTTCAGCATGAACAGAAAACTCAACTGATTTAAATAAAACCGTGCTTTAATTTGCAGCAGATGAAGCTTAGATCATCTGATATCCACATTTCCAGTAGTCATTAAAATTGTATAGCTGGTGGCTGCCTTTCTAGACACTGGCAGACTCAGCATGTAAACATACACACAGAGTGCAGATTTCTGAGTGCTTAGCCATTAATTTTATTCTAAACCACGGGATTGGCTGCCTGCATGGAGGGGAACAGCACCTCATCCTCATATGCTGTCTCACTATGTCCCTATGCCAGTTGATAATTCACAGATGAGGAAGGAAAAACTGCCCTGGAAACTTCCCTGGAAACCCACTGGGAAGACACTTAGCACTACCTCGGGCTCAGAGACTCCTAGACTGAACTAATGTCCCAGCTCTGAGGCTAGATTTGAAGCCACCTTTTTGCCTATTGCTTCCATCAAACAATGTCAGTCACAATATTCTAGGTTAGCTCATCTCAAATATGGGAGAATCCTGGACATGAGCATTTTTGAACTGGAAGGTTAGAAGTTAATGTTGGGACAGGCACCAGCACATCAAGAAGGTGACAAAATCCCAACATACCTTACACAAACAACTTATATGTGGGCTACTATAACTCTATGTGATTGGAAGTGCTTTTCTCCTGCATTCATTTACTAACAGAAAGAGCAGGTATACTGTCTGAAAATGCTTAATCATAACCAAAAAGCACCATCACTAAATTAGTCCTATACCCTAAAAGCCATGCAAAGCCTAAGGATTTCCTTGGGTACCTGAAAATGCAAAGAAGTTCTGAGGTTCTCTAAATTCCTCATGTCTTCTACATTTGTCTTCGTTTCTCTTCTTATTATGAGGGAAGATGGAGATAGCTCTGTGCCACTGATCTTTGTTTACTGGGATGATGGAGTGGAGTCATTACTACACAACAAAGTATCATACAGTCAAGAAGTAGCCTAGCCCATAACTGGGTGGTTTGCCCAGCTATAGCCTGTATCCAGCATAGAATTTGTCCTACCTGCTTATGTATCTGTTTCAAAGCCTCACACTGTATGTATTCCTCACCTTCTGCCTTTCTCTCCTTTGTGATCATAAGACAGTCTTCATCATATAAAATATTTAGTTATTATGGGCAGGACTATTAAAATCTGTTTTCATAAAACAAGAGATTATCTAATTGGAAAGATTTATATTATGGTCTCTAGAGTAGTCACATTCTGGATTTGTATAATCCACTTTTGGCCTTTGCTCCAACACTGGGCCATAGGACCTCCTTCGTTCATTGCTTTGTTATCCTGTGTTCTGTAACTTTTGCTCAAAAAATGTCTTTGAAAGCCAAGAGAAAGTGAGAGATATTCTAGAAGCAGCCAGATATTTCAAGAGGTTAGTCTTAACATTTAAGCTGTTCTGTGTCTCCCAATAACTGGTTCTTTGGTTTAAGCCTCAGTTACAGGGTTATGCTGGTTATAATACTATTTACATAGCAACACAAATGTGGGCAAGGTTTTGCAGATGACTAAAGATAAATTCCTTAGGGAGGAGGTGGTTTAAATATAAGCAAAAAGCAATAAAAATTCAACCTTTCTATAGCTAATGGCAGTTTTTAAATGAATACCTCATTTGCAAAAAGGATGACGGCAAACCACATGAGATATTGAATTTTGTTGATAGCTTTCTCCTTGGCTAATAAATATACATCTCGTACTAGTGGAGTGTGCACATCCATTAAAATGTTGGGAATATTCTGGTTTACCCAGTTCTGACATAGCATTCGACTCGCTAGGAATGTTATGCTTTGCATGAGAAAGGCTCATCTTTTGTGGAGCTTTAGATATTGCCTTGTTTTAACAACATTTGCAGAAACAAATCATGATAAGGATCACGCCTTATTGTGCATGAATAACTGCACTTTTCACGCTTTCATGGGAGTCTGGGAAAGGAAGAGGATGATCATAGCTGAATGAGAGAGGCATCCACCCATGTGTTCTGCAGGAATTAGGAGCATCAGCCACACAGCTTATGTGTTCACAGCAGGACCTAGGTGAAACAGAGGTAGCAAAGTCCAAAACTGTGATTAGAAAGATGACTTCTCTAGTGCTTGCCTAATCCTGGAAGTACCTGAACACTAGAATCATAGAATCATAGAATGGCCAGGTTGGAAGGGACCCTAAAGATCATCTAGTTCCAACCTCCCCACACAGAGCAGGGATGCCAGTCACTAGACCAGGTCACCAGGGCCGCATCCAGCCTGGCCTTGAACACTGCCAGGGATGGGGCATCCACAACCTCTCTGGGCAACTTGTGCCAGTGCCTAACCACTCTCTGGGTAAAGAACTTCCTCATAATCTCCAATCTAAATTTCCCCTCCCTCAGTTTATAGCCATTCCTCCTTGTCCTATCACCACTTGAGGTGCCTTACAATTGAACTCAACCCTCGTGGATGCTTTGGGTTGTAGCTCTGTGAACATCCAGACCTGCTCTGTCAGCCCAGGCTGAACTCAGATACGGCTGCAAAACAACATGACAGCCCCTTGTATTTACAGGCATTGTGACTACTGCCTCCTCACACCAGTTTCTTGTACAACAACCTGATAGTTAGAAAGGGCAGGAGTGGGGTAAGTCTCTTAGGTCCTGCTCCCAGGGTTTGGTATAGATTGTATTCAGTAAGACATTACCACAGGGGCTGAGGGCAGAACCACAGTGTCTGTCCCTCCTAGGAGATGTGTTCTCAGCACTAGTCCAACTAATCATACACTCTCTGCCCTATTCCCATGAAACTACTTTTGTATATCTTTCCTCATGGTCCTGCCTTGGGCAGCCCCAGCCCAGAAGGACAGGGAGAGCACTTTTGGGGCTGGCTGGATGTTAATTCCCACACCTGAGGAGACCATATTGAACTACACTTATCTGTGCAACCATCGCTTAACCACTTGTTACACTGCTCCAAAAAAAATAAAGGTCCTTTCTGGTAAATAAACAGAAAAATAAAGGTCACTTCTGGTAAATTCTACTGAGAATTGGAAACTATTAGGCTCTGATAATATAGCTGATTTTATGCCTCAAGATACAAAATTTGGAGGAGATTTTCAAAGGAGGGGAGTTAGCCTCCTAGTAGCATTTAACTTTCATAGGATATGAGGTTTAGCTTCTAACATGCCTTGGAATAGCATCCTCTTTGGTATTGTTTATTTGACTCATGTCCCTTTCAGGCAGAAGGAAAACAATTCTGATCATTTAGAAAAACATAATTCTAAATGGATTTCAAAGTTTTGCTAAGCATCAAACTTTAATAGAAAAATCGTATTACTTTACAATATTTCTCAAGACTATATCAATTCCAGGCTCCTTGCCATTGTGCCTTAGCTCTGGAAAACCATTCACAAATGTTAAAATAATCTAACAGAAATAAGTGAAGTAAGGATGAAAAGAGTTGTTCAGGGCTGGGGGATGTTCTGCCACAGCTCCCATCTCTCTCTTGCTGTCATATGTGGCTCATGATTAGCGTTTGCCTAGCGTTTTGTTAGCATTTTTAACACAGGAGTAAGCATTAATTGGGCTAGCTATTGCAAGCTATAATTTAGCTCAGTAATCAAACTCATGAGCCAAGCATTATCAAATTTATAAACTCAGCATACTCAAGTGTCCTTAGCAATAATGAACTTGCTGAGTCAGATTATTCCCTTGCATTTGTTGATAGTGTCAGAAATAGATTTGGACTGTCTTATATTTAGTATTTTCAACTGCTATATTACAAGGACACAAAAATTTGGCAGTACTTGAGAACAAAATCCTCAATGTGCTTTTTTGTTTTTTTTCACATAAAGCAGAAACCACTTTTTCTTTGCTTGTTTTAATTCTACAAGGCAGGATTGCTTTAATTTTTACTCCAATGGCAGTGAAACCTTTTACTGCTTTGTGTACCCCAGACCCTTCCTTATAATCTTCTTTGGGTAAGACAAACAAGTATCTGATATCCACAAAACTTCATTTCTACAGATTCAGAAAATTTTGGCCCCTTTACATAGGTCAAATGTTGTGCCAACAGAAGCAGGGCTGACTTCCTAACATTGTTGTATTAACATACCTCAATTTTAGCCTGGGGGAGAGGGAAATGATGTTGTTTGGAATGAGATGGTAATTTACTTTCCATGCTTTCTCAGTCCTAAGGCATCTTTTCAGGATGAGACAGCCAGCTGTGTAAATTGAAATTGGTGAACAATTGTCCACTGGAGGCTCTAACATCTGAAAAGCAGAGTTACACACCTTTCTCTGCCCATGTAGAATATGGTGTTTTTTTCATTTTACAGGGATAAGGGATTTACTGTTAAATTAATGGACATTTCAAACTGCAGTGGCAACACATGTTACTGCCTGCATTACTGGGAAATAACTTGCATCTGTGCAAGTTATCACTTGGAAATAAAAGCTTCCGGTTACTGTGTGATGGCATGAGAAAATAACACTGTCTGCCCATGTGCCAGGGGAAATGAGGTCACAAGCTCTTGCCACATGCCTTGCAAAGGGATATCTCATGTACATGTTCAGACAGGCATTAAATTGGTTATGCTTCAACTTCTGATTTTTGTTTTCATTAACATCTGCACTCTTATGTGGCCTGGAGGGTTTTGTCCTTTTTATAGCCTTCTTTGGTAAAGCTGTGGAAAGCTGATCTCAAATTCACATTAATGGCCTTGGATTTTCAGGTCGTTCTTTACAGCAAAGGCTTGTTCTGCTGCTTTGCTCATGACATGACTCCTCTGCCCCGTGGATATCCTCACCTTCACAGTATATCTTCACATCAGTGTTTTTAATTGTACTTAGCTAAGTCATGAGATCAGTCTCCAGAGTAATTTAGACGTGAGTTCTTCTTGACCAAAAGGATCAGAAAGCTACCAAACTGCAAGCCACACAGCTCTGTGGATTAATGGGAATTTACCCTGCACACCACAAAAAACTGAAGTCTATATACAGTCTTTAAGGTTTTACATGTGATTCTACACTCTGATCCCTGAGCTTATTCCCTGTCTTCTGAGCTGAGAACAGGGTAAATAACAGGTCCTGTTATTTTGTAGCAGGACAGTGTAATTTGCAGAAAGGAAGCATATTGGTTAATTATATACACATATACACAGTTGGACTTGATGATGCTACAGGTCTTTGTTGGTATAAAGACAAAACTTGATTAAATGTAGGTGAAAAACAAGGGAAAATAATTTTGAGGACAAATAACTCAGGCTATTCTTTCATTATTAGAAACAGCATAGGTGTGATAGTGAGCCAGCTCCTCTTCCCCTGCAGAGCAGTGGTTTTGTCTTTTCTGCATGTAGCAAAGCTGAGGGGTGCATTCCTGCAAGCCACACTAGGCTGAACCTGTCCTGAGAAGAGAGAAATTTTGCTATGAACCAAGCCTTCCTATGAAAGGATTTCTTTTAAAGCACATTGATATCACTGAAGCAATTCAGAACTGCTGCTCCAGCTCCTGGTAAACAAACACTAATCTAGAAGCATATTCACTATTTTACCCTCAGCATAAATGTTTATTTTTCCCTCCTCTTTCTTTTTTGTCTTTCTGGGTTTAAGACAAGACCATGTGGTAATACTGATATCTTGTCAATGAGACAAGAGTCCATCATCTTCTATTTAGACATGGTAGTAGGTCATTCTGACGAGTTAAAGATAATGTTCCTGAAACCTGGCAAAGCTTTGAAAAATAATACCCACACAATGGAAAATTCTTCCAAGTATCACTAAAAATAACAAATCCTAATTTTCTCAGGCTTAATCCTGCAATATACTTTGTACACATAACTGCCAAGGTCAAAGGGAGATAATAGACCTGGAAAATACCCCAAGTCCATTGCATACATTGTTGTTTATTCCTTCTTTAATAAAGGAGTTTAAAGAAGCAAAAACATACCATCATGAGTTAACAGATGCTCCTCTAATAAGTGCTTTTGATTTAGGAGATAAAATTAAATTAGCAGATAAGCTCTTTTATTTCTGCTCATCCACTAGCATATTCAAATAGGGTGTAATTTCTCCCTTTAAAAAGCACGGTAACAAAAGCAAACTGGGAGTCAGTCACTTTTTAATCTATGTTTTTGTATAGCAATCTGGCAACTCTGCTTTGCCTTCATTAGTTAAAGCTCATAAACAAGACACTGTCAGTGATTCTTGAGACTGGAATTCATGGGAATCATCTAAACAAAACCTATTCACTCCTCTTGTGTGTAACCAAATGCATAAATATTGTTGCCTTTTTATTCTTTACAGATGGTTTGTATCTCCAGAGATTTATAGAAGAATTCATAAATTGGCATCACTGGTATGCAAGAAATGTGAGGCAGCCTCTGCTCCCATTGTTCCCTGACTGTGAACCTGCCACTGGCTCAAAGACTTTGCTCAAAATATCAAACTCATAGCTCAGCCTCCAGTGTGGTTACAAAGTTGACTCTCCCCTGGCTTGGGGACTCCTCAAGACTAAATATACAGCACGATAAATGTGAATTATCATCTCTTTTGTTTATCCATTTCTACATCCTTTCATTCTCCTGTCCTGGCACTGCAGCCTAAGTAGACAGGAGATACTGATTAAGTAACTCAAAGGAAATGATTGTAACCAAATGCTCTGCTGAGCAAACCCTCCAAGAGCTCCAAAACCATAAGTGAGCTGATGCACTTGTCGTCGGGAGCAGCGACCTGTCAAATTGACTTCTTAGCATGGTTGATAAACCTGCTCATTTTCACTGCAAGAGAAGAGCAGGGAACATCATCTATGCTTTGAATATCATACAAAGAGTATCAGAAAAAAAAAATAAAATGCATTATTCCTACTTTCGCTGAAGATTTGTGGAAAGGCTGGGAATTGAATCCAGATTGCCTGATTGCTTATGCAGGGCCTTATGCACAAGACCAACCCTTCTTTTGAAGCTTTAGGTTCTGGTCTTTCTCTATTTGACAGTCCTTTCCCTTGTTCTCATTTGTCTTTTGGCTCTGTTGAATCGCTCATGTGAAGATTACTGAAATCACAGGGCCCAAGATTTTGCCAGATATGCTTTTTTTAAAACCTGTGTTGCATATATGTCATATCACCCAGGTATGATGTAAATACTCTAGGAGTAGATTAATATAAAACTGTCCATGGGAAACTCACTCAGAATGTATCCAAGCAAGACAAAACCAAAGCTACTTCTGAGAAATTCCCAAGACGTGTGTTATACACCACTGTGGCATCATAGTGCTTTCCCTGTAGAATTAGTAACTCTATCTTTCAGACATTTCTGCCTCCTTCAAGAAATACAACAAAAATGTGGAGAAAGAGAGGTTATCTCCATCTCTTTTGGAAGAATTGGAGGGAGGTACAGTGATGTGCCAAACATTTACAGTAAGAATACAGCCAGGTAGATGGGACATCATTTTCTCATACTCTAATGGTTTGTCTTGAGAAGTGAAGATACCTGGCCATCCAAGTTTAGAGAGCAATTGAGGCAGGTCCAAAAACTCCACTTTGCTTGGATCTTACACATATCCCAGAGAAGGCAGAAGAAGCCCTTCATTTTTCCCACTTTGTTCAGCATTGTCGAGATTTAAAGACTTTTTTTTCTGAATTCACTGATTCCACACAGACACTCTGATATATTAGTCATGGTAACACTTGCAAGAGTCAAGAATCCACTTCAGTTGAGCATCTCCAAGAATTAAGAGGAATCTAAGCAGCTGTGAGGGAGTCCATGGGACCAGGAAAAGAGCCAAATCCCAGTTTCATCTGTGAGATTCCAGGGAGCAGGGATGTAGCTTGATTTATGGGGAGGCGCAAACTCTCCACAGGAGAATGCAGGAGGAAGAGCCTCAGGGGAATCTTTGATGAGAGAAAACAATCTAGACATAAATAAAGACTTCAATGGATTTGTCCCTTCATTATTTTGGAGCCTGATCCAAAGCCCTGTTAAGTCAATAGAAGAACTCCAGCTGGGGCTTAGGTGAAGAACTGAGGGTGCAATTTACACACAAGTCCTGTCACTCAGAAACATTTCTGTACGATAGTGAAATATGCTTGTTAAAGTTCTGAGCTGACACTGAGAAGCATTTGGCTATTACAAGATATTCTTTCATTGAGTTACTTGTTGCTGTCCAGTAAAATAAAATATAGAAAAGCCTTTAGTGTTTCATCAAATTCTTGCTCATTTCAAAGAGTACCAATATTTCTGTGTCTGGCTCACATATTAAAAAGTTTGCCTGCATATTAAGTTTCATTTTTTTTTTTGATAGGCATGGCTTTAGATCTTTCTGTGACTTTTACTAGGGGCTATTTTTGAAGGATTCAAGTCTGTTTTGCCAGTATAGCCTTCAATTTCTAATGAGTGTTATTTCAAAAGAGATTTTTTTCCATTAGTAGGTAACAGAAAACAAAGTTACCTTGAAATTTAATAAGTTTTATTTACTCTGTATCTACTAATAAATCCCATCATACATCCTGCTTTCTAAAATGCTAGAGGTTATGATCTCTACCTATTTGGCATCCAGAAGTAAAGAAACGTTTAATTATTTTGCTTGGAGAATCTTAGTCTTTTTCTACCTTTTAATTTCTCATGTGTAGAGCCAGGTAACATTGGTACTGTCATCAATTTTAAGAAAGCTTTTTAAAAGCTACTACGTTCTTAATTCCTTTCTAGTCAAACATTGTACTTCCAATATTATGGTGATATAATAATATTTTAATCACAACATACAGGCATTTTGTTCACTCTTCACTGCCCATTTCTTCAAGGCCCAATTACAATTATTGCAAAAGCTTTCCTTGGGCATTAGGAGATTTTAGATAAGGAATAAAGCATGTCATAAATCCACATACATATGCATTGTGTGTGTAAGTGTGTCTATATAAATCACTTTTAAACAATATTAGGTTTCTTGATAAATGTGCACTACTACAATGATATGCTCCTTTTAATATATGTATATATGAATATATGCTGCAACAGACCATTGACACCAATAGGCTTTTGTAAATCAATAGCAGATATAAATCTGTATCTGTGGTTCCAGTGACCCAAATACTTTGCTATTAACCATACTGGGTGGTTTTGTTGAATTATAGCAGACCTTCTGGCTTGTATTTTTAATACTCAACTATGTTATAATAATTGTCCTGCAATACCTGGGAGACAATTGAATTTAAATGAGCACATGGAGTTGTGTAGCATGAAGTATTTCTCCCCTTGAACTGCACGGATCCTTTTAGTGTAGTTTTGCTGTTAATAAATACGTAAGCAGCTTTGTCCATTTAAGGACATTATTTTGATTTTAAATCACACAAATTGGGTATCTTAAGGGAGTTTCTGAAAATGTCTTTGAGGAACTCATTGAAAGGCTATTACAAACAATCATAATCAGTATTTGCTAAATTAACGCAACTTGAACTACTTTTATTTGCTTAAAAATAGAAAAAATATGTTCCAGTCAAAAGTTTCTCCCCCCCCCCTTACATGACTGGATAGACATTATGCACATAAAAATGCAAATATCAATACACTGAACTTTCTCTTTGAATAATTCTGAATTTTACTATTAATACTTTGATTTTCCTCACTCTGTGTGTGCGTGTATATGTGTATGAGTGCACGCATGTGCCTCTGATCTGGCTTATACACTGTACTAAATTGTTCAGTAAATACAGTGCAGCAGGATAAGGTCTAACTTGGAGAAAATTGTTGTGAGTTACAGGAAATTAAAAAATTCCTGCAATACCAACCCACTACTCAAAGTCAATCTGTGGTATCCCACAATCCACTCGGCTCTGAAGTCAAGCCAGAATGATTTTTGAAGAGTAATTTCAAGCCTTATAAAGGGTCACATCATGTATTAAAGCCATATTTGCTTCTGTGTTTTGTAAATTTTGAACTCATTACTAAACCTTTGTCTCTTATACTGTACGTCTGGCTCTGAACTCTCCTTCATCAATCTGATCCTTAAAACTCCAGCAAAAAACATGCCACACATTTTGCATGTGAAAAAGTGGTAAAACATAAATAGTTACAATCTCAAGGTGGCAGCAGTTAAGGAAGGCTCCAAGAAGCTTATCTTTTCTTTTTTTTTTTTTTGATCTGTGCTTGATAGGAAAAACTCAAGCAAGAGGTTTCCCAAAACTGAGATTTTCTGACTACCTTTGGGAAGTGCTGAGTGCCCTCAACTCCTGTTGACTTCACAAGAGATTAAGAGAGCTCAGCACCTCCCAGTATCAGTCCCACAGATATATATCTGTATCTATTCACATACACACACACACATACCTAATGAGCTGCTAACAAATAATGGATCATCTACTCTTTTCCTTGGCCAAATTCTTTGTGAAAGGATCAGACCCAAGGTTAGAGGTAAAACCATATGCAATTTACAACAAGCAAAACGTGTCCATAAACAAAATACAATTGAAAATCTGGGAATCATTTATATAGAGAGTGCTGGCAAAGTGCAGGCATATGTGTACAAAACACTGCAGCACCTCTACAGATTTCAACAGTCCCATTTCTGGAGTTGCTAAACTAAGCCTTTATCATAACTTGGGACTGAGAAACAACACACTGCTAGTTAAAGACAAGGAGTTTACCCCCACAACACATTCAGAACTGGGGTGGGACTGCATATCTTAAAATCTAGCAAAGCTGTATGCACAGTTTGGGCTTTGATTCTTCTAAGCTCTCTTCCCCTGAAGGATATTGTCATTGATCTGCTCTCGCTCAAGGATACCCACAGTATTTCATTATGTACCTACATCATGCATTTACACTGACTGTTCTAAATTCCTCCTGTTTTCCCTGAACACTTTCTTTTTTTTTTTTTTTTTCAAGATAATAGTCCTCGAGTGAATCAGCTAGAAGAATCTGGAACAATCTAAACAGGTATTCAAAGAAGTTATCCAGGAAAGTGGTTGAAAAATTAGGATGAGATGCAGCTCAAGCAGGGACTGCAGACCATAGCAGCACACACAATGAACCACGGGGGAAAACATCCCATCATGTGGCTTTCCCTCTTGCCATCATTTGGATGGTCCAGCCAGTTCTGATACTGGTGGGAAGCAAGAAAAACATGTTTTGGCCCTGATTTCTGTCCTGTGGAGCATATTGATCTAGTCAGAGCTGGCCAGGTAGTCAACAAAGGAATAGCCACTCCTGGTCTGGATGTCATGTAGGCTTTCTTGAGCTGCCAGGGTGTGCTAAAATAGCTACACAAACACCAGACTGGGTCTGGATGAAGCCCTGAGCTCTAGTGATACTCCAGCATGTCTGTGTACACTAGGCCAGTAGATATACACATGTATTCCCCACACCTTTCTCTAGAGCTGCAAGCTCCGAAGGACTTGAGACTTGGTCCAGCAGAAACTCACTAGCAAGGGCAGGAAGGTAACAACAAACAGGCCAGAAGAACAAGAGGAGAGGGTTGTTTTAATGTCCAATAGGTAACTGAGATGGAGGGAAGAGGAATCAATCACTGTTAGCATCAGGAAGAGGTTTCACTCTGTGAAGTTTAGTGCAGCAGCTACGATACCAACTCAAGATCTGTGCATCCTCAAATCAATTCCTTTTACTGCCATGGATGCCTTGTGAGGCCCTGGACATATCACTTCAGCTACACCTTCACTGCAAAGACTTCTAGAAGAACAGTTTGGCTGCTCCAGAGGCACTCAAGCTGCCATGGGTAGTAGGAGTAAGGACTAAGCAATGTTATCTCAAACTTTGTGGCAAGCTTGCAAAGGAAGCTCGAAGTCTCACTGCATTTAAGTGTTTGGGGCTTCAGTGTTTAGTGTGAAGTCAACTATTTCACCTCTGTAACCCCTATTCAGCCTGCAGATGTTTTAGGCATCTATCTTTGTTCAAGAGAGCAATGAGTTATATAGACTACGCAGTCTCTGATAATGCAAATTTTGGTTCTCTCCACAGTCAATGGAAAGTTGTCCTAGTTTGAGCCAAAACAAGGTATTCTATGCCATATACAACATATTCAGTCCCTGAAACTGTGACACCAACCTTGAGCCTTAGGGTCTCTTACATAAAGCCTTAGACGCAAGCAAAATAGGTGCAGATTAAGCTATTTAGTATCTAATTAACAGCCAGTACATAAAATGAGAGGTTTGGGCCTCTACCCTCCCTGAAGGTTGAGCACTTGAGTCTTGTGAGGATCAGAAGCCCAGCTCTGCTGTTGCAGGACTCTGTCTGTTCTGCATTCAAGCTCAGTCTAAGAGTTCCTGAGTTCCAGTTCCAGGATCCAGTCCTTGAGTCTGAGTCTCGTCTGCATCTCGTCTGCTGCTGAGTCCTTCTGCTACAGCATCAGTGGTGAGGGTGAGGTAGTTGCCATCAAGGGGGGGGTTGGGTGTGGTATTGGTTTTGTGTGTGTATATATCTATATCTATATATATATTTCATTTTCTTGTTGTTTTCATTAGTTTAAGCTTTCAATTCCAATCCACAAGTCGGTCTCTCTCTGTTAATTTCTCCTTTTCCTTCCTGGAGTAGAGGAAAAGGGGATAATAGAGAATATCTGTCACTGGATTAGTGGTTGGGCCAGCCCTATCCCTTGATAAAAGTAGCCTTGACGTCCATTTTAGCAACTATAATAGGAAGCTTAAACTCAACCTCAGTTTCCCACCTTTAAAACTGGGACAACAGTACTCGTTAGAGCAAGTAGTACTCTATAGGTGTGGAGAGCAGAAATATTTTGAGAAAGATTATGGGATTATCTAATGCTATTATGATATGACATATTTTTCTAACAGAAAGCAAGAGAACTGAGACTAAACCAGAACTGGACAAAATTAAAGGATTATGGAGGCTGCAGAGGAATTCTGCTGTGACTTGTGAGATACTAACTTTGCTCTGAGATAAATGAGGCATAAATTCTTGTGTCTGGTAATACAAGACAGGTGAGTGATGTGTATGATCTCCATGAGTCACTGGCCATCTGAGGTGGAAAATGGTACAATATTAACAAGTTTCCTACCTGAAGACAGGAATGAATACAAGGTGTTAGGGGTGAAAGAACAACTGGCAAAAAATATATGAAATGTATTTCAATGAACAAAGAGACAGTGACATAACATCTGGTTAAATATGGGAGGGGGGAAAATATAGAAAAAAAAAGAAAAATGAAAGCTTATTTATTTTTATTGCAAGGAAATTATATGGTGTAGAAAAGAGCATGTTTGTGTTATAGTGCTTAAAGGATTTAAACATTAATTGTTGATCTACATTTCTTAATTTACACTTAAAGGATACTACATACTATCCATCTCTACCTGAACTTCTCAGTATAGTTCTGCTTCTAATGAAATACAGAATCCTCTAAGTCCCATTTAGGCTGAATGACTTCAAACAGTTAATGTAACTCCGTCTATGCCCTGATTATACATGTGGTTGTTATAAAATGATGTTGACAAATTTCTCTAAAACTGTACAACTCACATTTGGGGCTTTGGTTTGAGGTAACATGCATCAGAACCACAAAACGAAGGAAAAAGCATACTTGGAACTTTTGTGTGTCTAATTTAGAAATGTATTCAGCCAAAAGACATCTCCTTGGAGGTTGATAGAGAGAGGTTCTGCAAATTTCCTCTGCAGGAGCACATACATATGTTGGGAAAGGCATTGCTCCAGTATGATCATTATAATCCCATGAGCACTCCATGTTAATTTGATGACATGCCAGGTGACTCCACCCAAGTGTAGGAATCAAGTTCCTTGGAGTAACTTTAAAATCTCAGGTTTAATACATGCAGCATCCCAGTGAAGTTGGTTCTTTCAGAAATCAAATTACTGGGAAGATCCTAAAGATCTCTTGAAGAAGCAAATATACAATCAGGCTGGATTAAAAATCAGACCTTCAGCCTGCTATCCATGGGACAATAGGGGTCTCCAAATCTTCCACAAATTACACATTTGTTTGATACATTTACATGTATCCTTCTCCCTCTCCTTTCCTGAAAAACAATAAAATGAAAAAAAAAAACAGGGAAACAAAATATAATAGAATACAATTATTACACTTTCCTTGTACTTTATACAAAATCTGTTCAGGTGACAGTAGTATCTAACTCACAGGAGCATTTTTAGGATATTTTGTAGTGCCACCCAATGCTTACATATTGTGGAGATGGGCCCTGCAGGAAACCCAAATCAAACTGACAGAGAGAAACTTAGCTTATTGAAATATTTGCACAACTGATGTAGATGTGATTTCCTCCAATGAATATAGGGTGCAAAAGGAAAAGCAAAATCTAATGTGGAAAAAAATGGCAGTTTCTTATGGTACAGTGGCAGCTCTACCATAACTGTGGTTAGGATTGTTTCCATTAAAAATTCAGGCTTCCACTCCCACTGCTACAAATCACAACAAAATATTTTCAGCTTCAAATATGGCATATGTGGCCTCTGGCCAGGAAAGTTTTGGGGTAAATTTTAGGTCATATGTCAGACATCAAATATTTTTTTGAAAGTGAGTCATAGGTTGTGCATTTCTATTCTCACTATTTAGTCACACCTTAAATGGCTGATGGACCATGTGGCTTATCCAGAAAACATTAAACATGGCTAATTAAAAATACATTCCTGCACCTAAGATCGAGCTGTGAAAAGCATATCAGCATATTCTAAAATTCCTCTGATGACAAATTCAGAAATGTAAGATTGGCGAATGTATAAAATGTTGAGTTTTACAGCAAATGGGGAGTTTGCCATGCTGAAATGTAAAAATCAGTTTTATCAGAAATGTCAGTCTATAGATCAGTAATATCACTGAAATATTTGTCTGTCTCTGGACTGAAGGAATAGAGACTGTCTTTAGATAACTGAAAGAAGATGAGAAAAGAGTCACACCCTTAAAACCATAATTCCCTCTATGTAAACTGCTGCGTGTATTAGCGTTGGCACAAAGGAAGTTTGGTTCTCTTTTGGGCAGTGCATATAGAAATGCTTCTTCTTCTCAGTCAAATACCTAGTGGTAGAATATTTCATTATGTTAATTAACATTCTCAAGCCAAAAAATTAAACAGCCTTGGAGGCTGGGTCTGTTGTGGTAGCTCTAAAAAAAGAGTAGCTAGTTAAGGAAAAGCAATTCTTAGACAAAATCCCTGACCTCAGATGAAGTTAATGAGAACATTACCACTGAATCCATTAAGGACAGCATTTACTACCTGACAGTTTGATTGTGCCTGTGCTACATGGTTGTGCCACTCAGCTACCCTCTGCAGCCTGGACCCAGCATTGCACACTCTGTCCATCTGCTCACTATGTGGCAAAGCAATTTTGGGGTTTGCCATTTATTTTGGAGAAATATTTGCACAGGGACAGAGGGAGCTTCAGCAAACTCAAGTAGATGTTCTGCATCAGGACAGTTGGGAGGCCAGCAATGGATACAGCTCTGGAAAACATGTCCAGGAGAGGAAGTCCTGGAGGACATTTAAGCCTTCTGGTTTTCCATTCTACACTGAGTTTCCTCTTTCTTATGAAACCAAACTATTGAGAGGACTAGATTTGTATAAGTCCTGTCTCTGCCACATTTTAAGAACCTGTGTATTATACTTTTTCTTTAAAAAAATTCCTCTTTTTAATCTGCCTGAGGGTCAATGTGTAACTCCAGTGTGCTTTAAGCATGGCAATGGAGAAGTTTTCATGACCAGAGTTAAATTTTTCTTCACAATGGAACATATGCATATCATCATGTGGAATCTAGGCATCACTATAGTGACTAACATACTTGTGGTACTGCTCCTCCAGGAATTTGATTCCTAGCAATATAAGATCAGGTTCATTTGATGTTTATATTGAATCTTGCCATTTGTTTTGCCATAATTGAGCTGCTTTTGATAATACACTAAACAGTTTCTGGAACGTATTCAAGTGCTAAAATATCTTTTTATTAAGCTAATGAAAATCACTAGCCTGATATAAAGAGATGCAATTATGAAATCCATCCTGGAATAGCTTAACATCTTTCGTTTCATCCTGGTAAAATCACAATAAAGCCATAATTTTAAATAGAACCCATCCTTTTAAAGGGTTATGACTGAATGTTTTAGGTTAGCTGCAAATTTTGGTAAAGCCTTAGTGAGGTCCCAAATGCAAACCGATACTTGATACAAAAGTACCAAGCCTCCAAAGAATCATTAAAAGTTCCTTAAAAAAAAAAATTGGAACCAAATTAATGTATCAAAACCATGGCATTTCTATACAAAATATGAAGGCACATAAATGGTCAATCTCATTTCTCATAAGCCATTGAAAAACTTTCTGCTTTTTTCTTGGAGATAATACAGTTCTGGTCTAGCCTAGTAGTCTGTTCTATGAGGCTGTATAAATAAAGATGTGTTATTTGTCTCATCTTTTATAAATAGCCATTTTTAGTAATTTTCTATTTAGCTTCATTGAAATCATAGGCTATAGGCTTTGATGCTGAACCCCATGAACTAGTTCAGCTAAAGATGAGTTTGATCAAAATTCCCATTAACTTCAAGGAGCCAGGAATTTAGCCCCAAACTCAAGTGCCACTAGGAAGAAAGATGTTAGGTACGTATGCTGACATCTAAATGCCAAAAGCAGCCTGTACTCCACTTCTAATGATGCAGAATTTACACTGTTGACCCACTAATCAGAGCATAATTTAAACTCCCTGTTATCCAGTTCCTTCATTCTTTTACATTCCAGGTACATGGAACTGAGATAATCAAAGGTTTCAAGACAAATAAACTTGCATAGTCAAGCAACACATCACAATAATCTCTATGAATTAAATGGGATAGCCATCTCCTTCTGCTTTCTAATGGCTGTTTATTTATCTAATCACCTGATGGTAGAGAAAATAGAGACTTTCCAGAAGCCTGAAAAGATAGAGGATGGAAAGGAGAATTAGACTGTTACAGAATAGCTTTCTTCATCACAAAGTTAACAATACAATGTCCTTGAGGTGTATTTTTATGGCCACTTTCTCTACAGCAAGATTGTAAAGCTTGAACATGTTTATGGGGCAAAGCTGGACCTCTATGTGAGACTTGCTGTCTACACAATGCTGTGCTTATCTGCTGTATTTATACAAGATGTAATTCACCATGTTGATTACCTGGCCACTTTCATACATGTCACCAAAGGCCTCTCTATTAATTTCAGTAGTATTTGGATTAGGCCCCATCTCTTTGTTTGAAACCTTGATGGGAAGGGGCTTAGGGAATTAGTCCCCTACAAGAAGTACATGACAACACATGAAACATACGGGAAGGGCTTTGCAGCCCCAGACCCCTAATCTGCCCAATACATAGACAGGTGTAAGTCAGACCACCTCTGTGCACTATCTGTGAAGTTACTGAAGCTCTCCTAGCATCTCCCACCTGTCATTAATGGACTCTCCATCCCTTTTTCAACCTCTTTGCCATGTTAACCATAATACCAAGCACTGGAATGGAGCACAGGAAGTCTGCCTGTCCCCTGAAGACCAATAAAACCAGAATGAATAAGGTTTTCTGAAGATATGCTTAATTATTCAGGGTAAAGAGGAGGATAGAGAAATCTAAACATTTTGTCCGCTTTCAATAAAGTCTTCTTGTGAAACAATGTATTTGAAAAAGCCAAATTTATTGTAACATCTTCCAAAATGACAGTTTTGAAGTTTTTCTGCTCAAATTCATTTTTAATTGCAAATTTTCCTTCACTTTTATTAAAAATAGGTGTTGAAATTCAGTATGAAAAACCTCATGTGCATTCAGAATAATTGTGTTCCATCCGGCCAAGTGAAATACTTTTATCCATAAAGAGTTTGTTTTTTCAGTCTCTCAGAATTTCAGGGAAAAAACCCTCAGACAATCCTTTTGTTTACATAGTTTTTGAACATTTATTTTGGCCTGTTTGTTTTGGAGTTGCCAGCGAGCCAGAAATCAGTCTTGCTCTTGGTTGTCTCCCCACTGCTAGAAGGCAGCATGAGAGGGAAACTGCCTTTGTTCGATGTCAGTGATGAGGAACCAGGGAGCAAGACTGGGAAATAAAAGACAAAGGGTCAGAAGCTGGAGAAAGGAAGGAATTAAAGTAGAGACAAGAAACACGGAGACAGAGATTATTTCCTTCCATGCTCTGGTTTTCTGCCTCTTGCTAACCTGGTAGGGTGCATCCAAGGAGTCCCCAGAGTGGAGGATAATGGAACTAACTAGGAGCCCAAAGAGTACATAAAAGTACAAAGCCCCCAGCGACAGTTATAACTGACAACACATCATTTATAAACAGGTTTTGGATCTAGAGGGTGGAAGGATGTTCAATTTTTCAACAAGGCAAAATTCCATAGAAAGCAGGTATTGCTGGGGGCAGAGGGGGTGGAGAAGATAAAGGGATAGCATTCAACCAAATCCAGCTTTCTGTCAAAGAAAGCTTTGATGGAAAATATTCAATCAATCTTGTTTAAGGCGTACTCTTCAACTTGAGAGCATGCACATTTGTGAAATCTTTTCATTCCCTTTTTGTTTAATGTAAATCTTGAAGCTCAGTTAAACCTGTATTCCTCTAAATTATAAATGTGCTCTTACAGCAGGAAGAGGTGGTTTTGAACACAGAAGTTAGAGCTGGGCTTTAATATGAGAAGCAGTAAAGTCTGTGAATGAATTATATCAGTTAAAGTGGGCAACATCAAGTATATTCACAGACTATATACTATATGCATGCCTATATTTGAATATGATCATAGAATAAAATTATCATTGAACAAAGCATAAATGCATAAATACTATTTCTCTTCTTACATTTTTTTTAGGCTGCAAGTAATGGTTTTATTTGCACAGCAATATCTTGCACCTGTACATTTAAAGATAATTAAGCAGCCAGATAATACTTCTTCTGTTCCTGAATTTTAGATGCAAGATCCCAGTGCAATAACCTAGCATGGGCCAATATTTGGGGGGAGAAATCCCTATTTCATAGTTGGTATGGTCACCTTCCAATTTTTATGGCCACTTTCATAGTGCTTTGCCTCCTGACAGAATTAAGTGGTCTCATTATCTGTTGTTGTCTAGGACCTTACCACCTGAATCGGTGCCATGTTTTCTGAGAGCTGGGAAGCAGACAAAATCAAGCTATTTTTGATTGCAACTATGGAAGAAAACCTCCTTGTCTAATAGCTTTACAACACTAAAGCCAGGTATTATTCATCTACCCAGATCTCTGCACTGTTTTTGTGCCTCCTTGCTGAATGCAGGCAGAGTACCCTGGAGGTGCTCATCAAGAGCTGTTGGCCATAACCAAGCCACTCAGCAAAGTCACATCCTTCCTCACAATGAGAATCAAGACTTTTCTTGAAATTCTAGCACCAGTTCAGAGTCCATTTTTGTTGAGGAGCATACAGAGAGCTTTAAAGATATTACTAATCTCAGTAACAATGACCTTGAGAGAGCAGAGACAACCCTTGGAAGCCAAGATCCCTTCTCAGCACAAGTACAAGACGCAAGCTGCAGAAATACCAGCATAGATTTACAGCCTCACAGCTGCGGGGATCTGAGTTGTTATTTGTGTCTGTATTTCAGGTGGAGTAAACTGCTGCAAGACACAGGAAAGCTTTTATTTGCAATCAATTCAGTCGTCTCAGGTAGAAGTAAATTGATAGTTGGTCTGAGTTCTCCACAGTCCACCTCTTCAGATCCATGACATAGCACAGGAATGCCAAAGTTTAAATTCTGTGCCTGCCTTCTCTTCCCCACTGCCCTTTATACCCAGGCCAACTGTTCCCGATGAAGATCTCTTTTCAGTGGTGTAGATTCAATTGCTAAAAATTTTATGTAGAATCTAGGCATCACCCAGATGCATTTGCCTTGCAGATTCCTCTGTGAGTATGTAGGTTGCAGGACAGGTAGTGGAGCACATTTCACAGCTTGGTGTCTCCACTCTGTATCTGGTATATATTGTTTCACATTTTTATCACAGCACTACAACAGATGTATTTCATAGCTTTCTGTCAAGGAATTTCATCTAGTACAAAGCATAACATCGTGGCAATAGGCAAAATTATTTCTAGGGAATGTTTTAGAGCATGCACGTGGAGAGGCATCAAGAGAGTAAACACCAATTAGGGAAAAGGCTAAGAACACTGTCAACCCCCAAGGTTCCAAGTAATCATCGCCAAAGTCTATTTATTCAACTGTGGAATTTGTGTACAACCACAGGGGATATAAAATGGAATTGAAATCTGAGAAAGGGCTTGACTATGACTCCAACATAGCAAGGCAGAGCTACTTTGTTCATTCTAGCTAAGGTATCAGTGCCCTGTGGATCACACAACACAGCGGCATTTTGGTTCGTGACACTGCCAAGTGTCTTGCTAGACTTCTCTTTGCCTTTTTAAATGAATTCACAGTACAGTCTGTATGCTGAACCTGCTCACAGAACAATGCCACACCTTCAGAAATGTCTGAAGAGTAGAAATGGACAGCTTGTAACCTGACCCTGCAAACATGGGCAACTGAGAACCCACAGTGAACCTCTAATGCTTCACTATCAGTCAGAAAGCCCTGGGAGAGTGCATGGATAGATGCATTGAAAAGGAAGGGTAAAATGAGGTAGTGTACAGTCTCCATTCTCTGTGGCAGTGCCAGTGATGGTTAGGACATCTCACACTTGAGGAGAGAAAAGATCTTGTGTTTAAAGCAAAAAGAAAGCAAAGATCATCAGGCTCTTGCTAGTGATCTCCTAGAGCCTCTGTACCTCAGCTGTTAAGACTTCAGAGCTAGGATCTGCACTAGCCTCCCCAAGCCTGGCAAACGGGAGAGGAAACAGGGCACACTGTGCAGGAAACAGGACATGAGCCTGACCCTCCAGGTCCTCACCTTGCAGAGCACAGCCGAAACCTAAAGACACCTAAAATGAACAAGGTAACTTCAGGGAAGGAAAATGAATAATGCAGTGAGCTTCTAACATCCATCTTACAACAGCACCAACCTTTTCCTTGCTCTACCTCCACAAAAAGCATAGACATTTGAGAGCAGGATTCCCACCACAGCAGACTGCACTTACTTCCCCACATAACAGCCTCAGGTATGTCAAGCAGTAGCTTCTGCAGGAACTGTTTTTATCCCTTACTCAGCCAGTGCCTGGAACACAATCAGGCCATGGAAAGAGGTGAGTCTTGCTGGTGCTGTTAGAACCCAGAGCTATGGTGCAGCAGCTGCACAGCAGGTTAGCTGCATTTTGTTTCCCTTGTCTCACTCATCAAGGGTGGTAGGAAAAGGCAGACACCATTAGTGTGGGGACAAAGTTGTGCCAGGATCGCTGCAGAGCTCTCAGATCAGGTATCTGCCAGCTCTGAGCTCTGGCAGAGGACACTGCCTGTCTGTAAACAACCCAGAGCTGTAAACAAGTGCCAGCATTTGCATAGTATCAAAATATGGGCACTCTTGACTTGTTGATTTTGTTTTTACACAGTTGCACTACTCATTTGAAGCTTCTGAATTTTTTAATGGCCACTGTTGATTCAAAAGTTTGCCTACCTTCTGTGTGTGTTCAATTGTTGATTACACTTTTCCAGTCTCTATTTGTTTCTATTATATTCTATTAGAATAAAGTTTTTAATGAAAATATGAAAACAAAAAAAATTAATGAAAGTACATTTCCTAACCATGGAAACACATTTCTTATCCGCAAAGATGTGTATGATGTGTGGAAAAACTGAAGAAATAATCCCTGGAAATCTTGGAGTTGTATTTCATTAATTATTCATCCATGCAGGTTCCTCTACGTTCAAGGAATACTCTTTTTTCTAGTTTATTCTTCTCTGCAGAATCAGTAATATGAGCACAAGTTTAACTCACTCTTACTGAAAACTATCTCTCATATAGATAGAGAGATGCTGAGCCACAAACACATCTCTAAGTTCCTTATTTTCTGTACCAGCATTTAATTTGAGAGAGAGAGAAAGAAAGAGAGAGAGAGAGAGAGAGAGAAAGAAAGAAAGAGAGAGAGAGAGAATGAAGCACTCTGACAGTTTGTGAGCTGTGAAGTGTTAACCACTGACATCATAGCTAACAGCTGAGGACTGCTGTTAGCAGAATCAGCTGCTTCAAAATTGGTGTGCTTAAAACACCAGTTTACAGGCTGCCCTATAGCTTTTGGGGAAGGGGGTGGGGGAGAAATAAGAGGGTTTATAGTGTTTCAGCTGCCTTTGATCCTATGGTTTAGGGTGTGTTTGCTAAAGAAATCAATTTCTTTTGATTTAAAACAAAAAGTAGGGTTAAACTCATGCCTGATGTAACTCTTATGGAGTTACACTAGTGATTAATATTTTAGGGCAGTGGTGCAAGCTATTTTAGGTGCTGTGCTTTCTTTCAAGCACCTTTGAATGTATATATGAAATTCAAGGATACCATAAACTAAACAATATTAGGAGTTGTAAATACAGTCTGTGAAAACAGCATAAGAACCTAGTAACACAAAAAAGGTGTTTTAGTCAGGAACAATCTCACAGAGTTCAGGATAGAAAGATGTCACCATCACTGAGAAGGTCCTTTTTCATAAGGATAACAGGAAAAAAAATGAGAAAGGGAACAGCAAAGGCACAGATGATGGGATGCCGTTTTTATTACTCTGGAAAACATCCAGAACCTAAGTTGAGGAATATATTGAGCTTTCTTTTCTAGGTAGATGTATCCCTGTGAAGTGTAACCTATAGCCCTGCTGCTCTGTGTGTATGTATTTCCAAAGGGACTCTTTGGAATAAGCATGAGATTTTTTTTCTGAACTCAAAGCAGATTTCCAGTTTGAGAGGTGTCTAAATGAAACATGGGGAAGCCTTCTTAAAGTAGATACTTTCCTGATATTAAGGAAACACCTTTTAAATGGTTCACTTTTCCTCCAGTACTAATCTCATATCCCTCCAATACTAATTTTTGACTCAGAGAAGCATATCTTATTGCTATTTTTACAGAGTATTTTATTGTATTTCCTTGAGGTTTAATAGGTGAAGCTGCTATAAGTTGTGTGATGCAGTGCACCTGAAGGATATTTTATAGCCAAATCACCTCTTTCCTTATCTCCTTACTGTATCAAATCAGACAACTGAAAAGATTCCTCTTTCCATGAGTATTAAAAAATGGGATGTTTGCTGTTCTTTTTAGAAATGCAGTTTTGTAAAATACATATAATCAGAACCAGCAGTATTCTTCTGGAAGAGAAAATAGGTCTGGGTAGAGTTCTTTAGAAAAATCAGTCTGCATTCACCAGCAATTCCACAGAGTTTTTTTCCAATCTAGCAAGTTTTTCAAGCAATAAATCATCATTACTTTATATTACTTTACATAGAGAGATAACTTATACTCTGGCTGATCGACAACTTTCTTTTTCAGCCTTTGACATCAATTATCTATTATCTATTCTTCTGTCAATATCTTCTGTCTAAATCTCATGCAAAAGAATTACACCTTTAGAGAAGAAAAAGGGCCTTTACTAACTATCCAACATTTGAATGACTACATTTATTCAGTGTTCAATAGGACTGGGCAAATAATTTAATCAGCACAAAGCCACCCCAAATTTGTTGAAGTTAATGAGTTTTTTCAAGTTAAAACTTGAATATCTTTACTATTCTCTTGGGAAGCAGGATCCCTGGGCAGGAATGTCTCTGACATGCATCTCCCCAAGGGCTGCTTTGCAAGGGAAGGAAATCACTGGGATATGGTGCTCTGCCTTGCAAATTCCCAGCTACTGTTCCAGTCCCTTGGAACCAAGGCCATCTGAACAAGCAGGCTTGAGGCTACTGCAATATTTAGCCCAATCGTTTGTGTGGTGTTATGTTTGCAAAGAATCACATACTTTGTCCCAAAGTCTTTTTAGAAAAGAAAAGCACCAAAATGTTGGAGCCCTCATGGACCCTGGATGTGTTTGGCAAAGGAGGAGGTGAGGAGGCACAGCCACGGTACTACACAGCTTACCTCATGCACAACTCAAGCACCTGGGGTGTTTTGGGAGACCTCCAAGCCTCACCAGATTTAGGCCAACTTGGGCCAGTTGCCCTGGAATGGACCAGAGGTTCAGTCTGTTCTTTGCTCTGGGCTTGCATGGACCTTTAGAAGTGGCCATAGACAGCCCAAGGTGAGTTACTATACAGAGGTAACACACCTGATTTCTACAAGTGGATATAATTCAACCAAATAATCAAGGAAAACCACTTCCTAATGGGAAAGCAAAATAAGGCAATTGTGGGATGGGCTGAGGTTGACACTCTGGAAGCAGTTCAGGTCTATTGAGCATATAATAAGCATTTGAGAGGACAAATGATCACATCTCTTCCTAATTTTCTGAAGAGCTTTCCAGTCTTTGGAACATTAATAAGGTTGCACAGTGAAAGAGGAAACCCATTTAAGGTGGAGCTGAGGCTTGTTCAAAGTTTCTAACACTAAAACTAATGGCTTTTTTTTTGGTTGAAAAATTGAAATAGTATCAGTGTCTCTATTCCACATCTCTTAAACATTCACAGACCTGGCTGAGACGCTTTGGGTGCTCAGTATCATGTTTATTTTGTCAGGGAAAGAAAAAACTGCCAGCAAATTCTGAGTTAAAGCAGCCACCACTCCTCATGACTCTTTCTTTAGGCTGACTCTAGCTCAGGTCAGAGTGTCCCAGCTTTGTCATTGTGTGTTTTAAAGCATAATTCAATCTTAATTTTCTCTGGTGTCATTGTTTCCACTTTATTTTCCAGCATTGTTATTTGAACACAGTGACGTTCTTTCATAAATCTGGAAGGACAGCAAGACCTAAATTTTCTGTTGCTATTAAACATTCTACAGGTTTCTGGAGACACTTCTTCCACGGTTTTGGAGAAATTTTAATACAGATTTTTACTAAATTTAATACATAATATTTACTAAGAAGAGAGTATGATTATCTCTGTATAATTTGTTTAATAGTATCTTTGGGTTAGTATGCACAATCCAAGCATCTTCAAGCCACAATATATTGGTTGGTAGTCTTTAATTATCACAGCTTCAAATGGTCAGAAAAGCCAGTGCTGAATTGCTCTCTACTGCTTCTGCTTTACTCGGGTAAAAGCTGAGATTCTGAATGAGAATTATCAGGATGGTGAATTTCATTGCGAATTCTGCAGTCACAGAACACAGACTTATGCACCTCCCCATCATATTTTAATGGTCTGCTTCTTAAAAACTCCTGGTAGCCATGAACAGAAGAGCCCATCCTTGAGACTGAACTCCCCTGTTTTCACAAAAGCCAACTAGATCCTGAGATGAATAGCTGGGACTTAAAGCTCCTTCAGAAAATGAAAAACCCTGTCAATTCTAGTATTTGCTACCAGCTCAGAAAGAGTACTCTATAATATTTTTTTTCAGCTCTTTTAGCCCCCAATCCTTCAAGGAAGGTTTGTGTTTCATGATGACAAAGACACTCTCTAAAGGGGAAAGAGTTCTCCACAAAGCAAGAGTTTGTGGTTTGTGATGGCTCCTTTCACGTTTTTCCTTCTGAATATTGGCCTGATCATAGTATCCAAGTCAAGAAAAGGCAAAAATAATCTCTCCCTTGAGAATAAGATTAAAGGTTGTTTACCTGTGAGTTTTCTTCTAAAGCCTTATTGTTCAAAGGCAGATAAATAGAAGCTTGTATGCTGTAGACATTGAGAGAGTATATGTATCTATGTACTATACAGAACTCTGCCATTAGCTAATAATAGCATTAACAGTTCAGAAGTAAAAAAAAAAAGTCTCTAATACTTAGTCTTAGCAGCTGATAATGTAAAATAGGGTGGCATTTGGAAGCATAGGATGATGCCAGTCCCTGGGGAGAGAAAGGTGTTAACTTCTAATAGCTTTTCAGTAATAGCCAAGCATCTGCAGTCCCCCATAAAAAAGGGTTTTTAAAAATTAATAGAGCTGAATGTGCTTCACACTGAGGAGAATGCCAGATTAATAAGCGCATTAAGGACCGCTTTGGATTGGAAATAATTATGGAAGATGACAAGGAGCAGAGGTGGCATTGGTGGTGCTTTCAGGAATGCATTTTAAAAAGCAGTTTAAAGAGCCTTCAGATGTTGGTATTATCCTGCGTGACCAAATTAAGAGCAAATGAGAAAAGTTTATCTGGCATTTTGGAGTATTGAAAGGGCTTAGTGTTATAAATTATACAGTATGAGGATAGGCAGTGGTGAGTAAATTCATGTTAAACATTATTGGCAGTTTAAATAGCAACTGCTTTATAAAGCACTAAATATCTTAATTTGGAAGTAAAAGTATATTCACTTCCCCTTCCAAAAAAAAGCATGTTTGACTTATTTATTTGCCAGCACAATCATTAGACATTTTCTCGGCCATGAATTGGTGTATATTGTTCCCACTAGGCTGTTGTAAATGTAGAATAACAGAGATGGGTTATAGGTTTAGAATTGATTTAGAGTTGTACTGATGAAAAAGTTGAAAGCCACAATGACATCTTAATCTTCAGCTGCAGGCTAGGCTGTACACATTCAAGGCTATTTCCAAATGGGTCTAGTGTTTATCAATATTTAATCATCTTGTTTCTGCTCCTTTTTTACTACTTGCTCTTTCAGCCCTTACAGGACAGATATCTTCACACCATGTGTCTTGATGTTATTGATCCAAACCAAATCAGGCTTGGTTTCTTGATGATGTTAATACAAACCAAATTGAGTTTGTTTTCTTGATGATATTAATACAAACCAAGGCTTCCAAGTTTTAATGTCTTTACAACTCTCTGACACAGCATGGACTTCGTGCATACATTACAGCTCTTGCAGTCCTATCTGATGTGTGGTTAGTTCAAAGACTGATATCCACAAACCATATTAGGCAGGCCACAGTGCTTCTGTAGCAAATAAAGCAACAACAGATTATTATTTCATATCTGTGTAATGATGACTTTCCCTAAATACAAATATAGTAATAAATAAAAAGTAAGAACAAAAGTAAAAATAAAAGAAGAGATGTTACAGAAAGGCAAAAATATCTGTGCAGACTTCCAAACTGGTTTGAAGGCTTTTCCCTCAGTCTAAACTTGTGTTGTTTTTTTTTCTATTACCTGGTTAAATACTTGCAAGAAGTTACAAAAAAGAATGCCATTAATACTCAATTTTCTAACAACTGCTTGCAGAAAAAAAACAAAACTAATATAGAAATATCTTCTAGGTGAATGGTAGCTATAAAGAGGCAAACCCCACAATTATAATAGCATCTTCCATTAAACAGTTCTAAGTACCATATATGCAACATGCTGGAGACTCATTATTTCAAATCCAACTTCTCAAAGATTTATTTTTTCTTTTGAAACAATTTCTGACAGCTTTTGATCTTCTAAACTGAAAAAAAAATCAAAGAAATCTGTTTCTCTGGCATATTAATAGCAAAGGAATTTCTGGATGCTGCAAAGTAGGAACTGAATATAATAGCATCTCAGTTTTATTCATCTTCAAAGAAAACCAAATATATTTTTGAGACTAAAAAATAGGATACCCTACAGATTTTGAAGGGATGGGATAAACCTCTTTTCACAAGAAAAGATGACAAGAAATTCATCTTGAAGGACATTCACTATGCCTCTGTCCATTTAATACATTTACAAGCCAGCTGCCATGAGTTAATCTGGCTTTTACATCTGAAGCAAAATTATTTTATAATTTGGGGCTCATATGCCTAAGAGATTTTTTCTTCTCCCAAATTCATTGGATATTGTAGATTAGCCTGCCAAAAGATATGGCATGAGTGTGTGCTGCTGCCTAAAATTTATGCAAAGGGTTCATTAAAAATCCTTTTGTAAAAATTATATATAGGAATCTTAAAATCTTTCATTCATGGCTTCATCACTTCAACTCCTTGTAGGTGTAAAAATAGAATAATAACAATTTGCTTAGGCAGTTATCAGGATGTGTGTGTTATATCTGCACATGTATATTTATATTACTACAATAAAACTAATATACAGTCAAAGCCTTAAGAAAGAAATACTTTAAAATCCACATTTTATAAAGATTCACAAATTTGGGTAATCTTGTAGAGTTTTTCTTGTACAGCTGAGTGGTCCAAATATTATCTTTCCTTAATACCATTTTTCCAGCTCAGTAGGTCCAAAACCTTCATCACACAGTCATGAGCTTAGCTATGGCTGCCATGGGAAGTTGCAATCCTGTGAGTATTGTGTGACTTAGTGCCAAGCTTGCAAAGGGGAGGTCAAAATGATCCCTCATAGAAGCAGCTGGACATTAAAGATCAGTAGGGTATGCTAATTTCTAGAGATAAATTTTATGAAGAAAAAGATAATTCAAACCATAGAGAATGAAGGAAAGTTAGACCATGTGAATACCAACTGTGATAGGGCTGAAAAATTCTTGCTATGGAAACTGCTTGATTACACATCCTAGGAAATGCAGTGAATATCATAACACTTGCATATCATTAGCATCCAAAAGATGTAGCAGAGTAGTTTCCACAAGGAATGTGTGAAACTGCCTGAAGGGAGCTATAGAAGGGTTTGAGAATCATGAGAATCATGTCTGTTTCCTTTAGTTTTCAATTGGCATCTGTCTACAGTAACACTGACAGCTTCATCTGAAGGACCTACCCTAAGCTGGAAAATTATCTGGTTTTAATACAGTTCTTTTGAATTTTATGAAATTACTTTGGGGTATATAGCTGCCACTTAGAATCTTCTTATGGGATCTTGCTAACATGAACGAAAGTGAGACAGTTGCTGGCAAAATTAAATCTCTCCCACCTTTGGGCCAACATTCCTGTCCAAAACGGATACACCAGTGAGTTAAATGAATGCAAATGTTCATTGACAGATGGACTGAAATAAGGCGAAATTTGCTGTATCTTCAGGGATGAAAACAATGTTATAAGTTGGCCAAGTAATCAAGGATAGGACTGTATCTCTGACAAGAGCAAAGAAAATGAAGTTACAATCCTGTGTGTGTGTGTGTGTACTGGACTTTGAGTCTGAGTAAAAAATATCCAAAAGGGGAGGATTCCAGAGACAATCACAACCTCTGCTGACTCTGAGACCCTCACGTCCTGAGACTCCTCTAGCTCCCTAACAGTCTGACCCAGCAATGAGATCCCAAAACTTCTCTCAGCCTCAAATCCAGGGATTTTCAATTATCTCACCCTCAAGCCTTAATGCAACCCATTTTACTTTTCTCCTCAAAAACACACCCTTTTATCCCAGTCTTCTTAAATGTATAAAACCTTAGCTTCTTTCTAAATCAACACTATCCTGAACAGAAATATATTAGGCAAAGCTCTGAAGGCAAGAAAGGTAAACCTATCCAGGAACAGGCAGATGGATCTAGACAAGGGACAGGAAAAGTTGTGAAGTAGCTAAATCTAATCAGTGTCTTCTCTCTGCTTTGATTCTTGCCAATATTAAGAACCATGTCAGTAATACTGTAAGACCATTCAATGGAAATTAAATCTCTGGATGAATGCCTTGCTCACAGAAAGCCCAGAAGCAGATTTAATACTGCGTGAATGCAGCAGGGAAGGCAACCATGCAGGATGCACATAAATATTTCTGTGCTTACCACTGGATAAATCTTCAGTCGTGTTTCCACTAGCTCCCTGCTAATGGAGGAGCTGTCAGGAAATTGCAGGGAAGAAAGGAGCATGGTTTAGAGATGGAAGCATGAGGGTTGGTAGTTCAGCACTAGCAGAGATGTCCTCAACCATTTTTCCATTCTCTACAACACTAGCCCCTTCAGCCCTGCTAAAGAAAGCCCCACAATTAGATCCAAAGGGATCTACCTAAAACCACAGCAACTCCATATGAATAATAAGGATCTGTGCTCCATGGCTTTTCATCTGTGGCCCTCGAGTCAAAGGGACTACTGCCAAGGGGTTTGAGAAAGATGACTAAGAAATACACTTTCCATAGAGACAAGCTCAGTATGGAATGGTCTGAAATACTCTATATTTGGAAAGGGTTTCTAAAGAAAGGTTTTCCAAAGTTCTATGACAAGCTCCTAAGCTACTCAGAAGTATTTGCCTGAAAGTTTCTGAATATTTCCAAAAGCTGCATCAAATTCTCAGCTGGGTGGGGAGCCAAGCAAAGCAAGGCCAGATGCAAGTGCATTAGCAGCTTCCTGCTTCTGTTGCTGTCCTCTCATTTCCAGGCTCAGATGCATATGGAGCATCTGGGTGCTTATAACGCTTAAGTTCTCTTCATTCTGGCCATTTGCACTGTTTTCAGGCTGGCACTGATGTGGCATGGGGAAGAACAGGATATTCCCTCTGCACCAGTGTTTTACTGCTCTTTGTGTAATCATGTTTTATGATAGGGTTACCGATTTTCCAACAGTCACATTTCCTCTTCCAGACAGGATGCTGTTTCAGGCATGGCATTGAGTCTGTAACTTCAGAAAGAAAGTGTGAAGCCTGAGATAAACAAAACTGCAAGGTGAAAAAAATGCTTTCAACAATAAATTGGCAACACATACTAAATATAGATAGGCAGGAGATGTCTGCACAACTTGCTCTTCCAGAAGGAAACTGAAAGAAAATCTATAGCAGACCTGGAAAAGAGACAGGGTAGATATAGCCCAAGTTCAGGTGAAATTACTTCAGATTAAGTTGTTAATGATTTTGTTCCTTGTGTTACAAAGTCTTCCTGCAATCTGATGATCTTTACTGGCTTGAATCATTTCAAAAAGAAAAGAGAATTAAGTCAGTGAGCTGACAATGAGAAAGGATTTGGCCACTTAAGTGAACGCTATAATCTTTAAAGTGTCTTCTTATTTGAATTAGCAGGTTGCCAAAGCCAGAAAACTCCACTTTGTCCCACAAGACTTGTTTGTACCTGCAAGAAAAAACAGCCTGTCAGCACAATTGAATGGATAGTCAGACAAGAAACCTGTTTTAATACCTCTCTCAGACAACATCACTGTGACTGCATTCAGCAAATAGATCAAGACATACAAAATAAGTTTCTACCTTGCAGTAAGACAAGCCTGCTCTCACTGTTGCTGTCACCAGCTTGCCAGTATATGTGATAAGCACTTCCAAGTGAGGTGTTGGAAGATGTTTTGCTTTGTCACCTCTTACCAAGCTGGAAGTGGTTAGAGCACATGTCAATGCACTTGAAGTTGCAATAAAAATAGGTGAAGTGTGGAAAGTACATCAAGGTTTACATCAATGGTGCACACCCAGTGACAGGAAGTTTACTTACTTGATAGGACACTTCTCCAAAGCAGCTCATAATCACCACAGGAAAATTCCTAATAGTCACTTGGAAGCTCTGTAAGCCAACATGAAAAGTATCCTGGATAATTTTATCAGAGCTTTACCAGTAGAGTCACGACTGTTTTCAGATCCATGTAATGAAATGATTGGCAAACATGTGAGTAATGGTTGTCAAGAGCAGAGTACTTGTTTAGTGCTTTGAACTCCAAAAATTTCTTTCATGATGATCCATTTGAACATCATCTTGAAATCTAGGCATAGCTTTGCTGGATTGTTTTCTCTCTGGTTGTTTTCATGACTAAGTTATTTCAGCTTACATTTTCAAGGAAGAGACTAAATGGCTTTGAATATGCATGCTAAAACTAAGATCTCATTTAAAAAAAAACATATTTGAATGTAAATAAGATCTGCTCTTCATCATTTTTTGTCTCATAGTGATACAGAAAGTGAAGCAGAGGAGTACTTCTTAGTATTTAAATGTAGTTTTCCCTAATACTTTCTTGATGTGAGCAAAGAGAATGATCAGGCTGCTCTGGTTGCAACCTGGCTGCTATGGAGAAACAAGAAACTGTTTTAACTACCCAGCAAAGCTATCCTGGTGCTTGAATCCAAGAAAAAAACCTCTTGACAGCAAAAAAAGGAAGAAAAAGAATCCTGGCTTGCAGAGAGTGCATTGCATTCTTGATGCCACTCACAGGTGTAAACTTTTGTGAAGTTGATTTTCTGTATAGTTAGTGAAAAACTACTGCCATTATAAAATAGATGTACAAAGAGATCTCTCTTTAATCTCTGATACATCCTATCAAATCTTCACCTTCTCTCTGCCAATAAAAATCAATCTCAATCATCTCAGATTATAAGTACACAGAAGTGTAACCATTTCTCCTTTGTTTCAGTTTCTCCTTTGTTTGAACAACCAATTTAAGCATTTGTTGTTAAAATAGTTCATCACAGATACATCACAAATAAGTTTACATAAATGAAACTTCTCTGGATTCCATATGTCTAAGGAATGACAGAACATTAAAGATTGGAGAAGTTTTTGGCAGACATAGAACTTACCTGTAATAGGTCCATTTTTTTTTGAAGGCTTAATTAAGAGAAGGACTTTTGATCAATGTCAAGGCTCACAAAGCTCCCATGATACAACTGTTTTTTCCAGCTTTTTGAAATTAAGACTTTGGTCTTACTATATGCACCTGAGATAAGGACCTAGTTTCATGTCTATGTGTTGTTACTTTTTATTCCTGTCTGAAAAGCACACTAGCACCTTCACGTGTAGAGCGTCAGGGAAGGAGATGCTGCAAGAGGCAAGAGAAACAGGGAACTAAAACAAAAGTTCAAAATTGTGAACATTTCCAGTCTGGAGCAGGACCTCAAGATTCTCATCCCTTTCATTTATCACCCTAATTTTTGTTATTTGCAGACTCCTAACCAGTGAAAATATGAAGAAATACTTTCCGAAGCCTTGATTAAAAACCTCTACTCTATAGTCACTTACACTGTCATTTAATTTATATTAACTGTAATTTTGAAGCAAAACTTTTTTTTCTTCATAGTTGGAAGCTTAATGAACGAAGTAACGGTGGAAATATCCTGTCTCCTGTTTTAAATAAATTGCTGAGGAACAATGTTACCCTGAAACCTGAACACTCAATGTTAAAGGGGAGAGCAAGTTTCATTACGTGATCCGCCTATTTATTTTAATCTGCTCCTTCACTGAAAAAATTAATGAGAATTTAAACACACACAGCAGTTGTACAAGGAGCAACTTTTTTTTTCTAATTATGTATTCTTTACTTATTAATCAGTGCTACAATTTCCTGTGACATTTAACACAGACACAAGTTATTTTCATTCCCAAAGTTCACAGCTCACTGTATCACTACACACATGGAGCAAGCATTGCAAATGTAAATAAATGTAGGCGTCTGGGTTTTAACCACTGCTCTCAGAGAAACCTCTTTTTTAATGTGGTGTAACTTCCAATCACACTGAATGTCATCACAGCTTTTGAGAGCAGACAAGTCTTCAGGCAAACTTAATTTTTCACAGCAAAAAGAAAAAAGAATCCTGGCATTTGTGCAAAAATAATGAAGCCCATAAAAGAGGAAAAAGAGGAATGTAGTTAATAATCCTATTTATGTTCTTATGTACTACATTTCATTTACTAGAAATAGCATGACTGAATTCTAATAAATAAATATACTAATTGGTCATTGGATATGCAAATTTCAACAACAATCTTTAATGCAGTATAATAAAACCCATTACAAGCACCAGCTTTGTAGATGCTTTGATTGTAAATAAGAGATTAGTTTTAAATTCAGATGTGCTGAACAGGTTGGCATAATTTCAGGTAGCAGTGGATTTAGGCTGCTTGCCAATCTGTGGGAAGAGCAGATATATTAATACCTGCACTGTTTCTACTCTCATATATTCAGTCTGAGTGTTTGCTATTTGCTACATTAAATTATATTGGGTGGCAGACATAAATATGGTTTTCTTCTTTTTCTTAGGTTTAGCAGATTCCATGGGGCCATATTTTCCCAGAGCTTGTTTCACTTTTCCAAATAACCTGTCTTGATGACCACAGGATAAGACACCTTCTCTCTAAAAATTAAAGATTAATATGTCATTTCCCTTGCAGCTGGGATACTATAAACACATCCATTCACTATCCTTCATCTTCTCTCTCCGAGGTATTGTCCATCCCAATTCCCATGAAATCAATGAGCAAATTTCTCCCTTGGCAAATCTGCTGATTGTCTCAACTATCCTAGCTCCACGCCAGTTTACATTGGCTAAAGGTCTATTCCACACCAGTTTACATTGGCCAAAGGTCTATTCCTTGCTTGACATGATGTAAATTACCTCTGAGAAAGGATATAAGTGTGAAATCACTTGAGTAGATAAAGATCTTGGTCCTACACCATGCAACACAGTAGAAGTTTTGACCTGAGGGCCAGAGAAAGAAATTCAAACACTTAATTTTGGATAGGGCCGCAACAATGTGATTTTTGGTGATGTTCCTTACTAATCTTTACTGGGTTTGAGACATTTATCCTTCTAGGCTATATTTCCGTGGCTCCAAACTTCTACCCAAGCCTCCCTGGGAGAAGAGTATCATATATAGCTGTTAACAAAAACTATCTTATTAGCCTAAGCAATGCTGCCCTGCTGACAGTTTGTCAGATGGTAGTAGAGCCCTTTGAGCTTTCCCAGCCTTAGCTACCTGTCTTCATAAAATGAAGAATTCAGCCAATACCTGGGTAAACTTGGTGAGTTTTGCAAGCCACACCTTTTGGATTTTTTTTAATCATGTGACAGCCTAAGATCTAAATCATGATTGTATGTATTTCATTTGTTTATATCTCAGCAATTAAAAAATATATCTCAGCAGCTGACTCTAAACCACTAAGGCTGTGTGGAGCTAATCAATGTGAACACATGTTGCTACTACTGGTTTCCTATCCAATTCCTTCACCTTAATTATGGTCTCACATACCCACTTGTTGTATCCTGCCTTAAATTAATGCTAAATTCTTTGGTGCTGGGAGTGTTTCCAGTTCTGCTTTAGCACACCCTCAAGCACAGCAGCCTGAGTAGGACCTGAGGGATTTTTTCTAATAGGAATAATTAGTATTGAAATTGGGATGCTTTGGCCTGAGGAGGGAAAGCCACAAGAGGAAAATTGATTGAGGTGTCTAAAATGAAGTCTGTTTCCCATTAAAAAAAAAAAAAAAGACAGATCTGAGTGGCATCTCTGAGTGATGCTAAAAGACAGTGATAGATTTTTTTGATATACCAAGTAAGAATAGTACCTGAGGTAGACAACTTTGACATGTGTTGTAAACACTTTGAAGCAAGCCATCCATTCTTGTCTTCAGTAACAGACAGCTACCTTCTTTACCTTGAATTTTCCCTTACATTCCTTGATGACATACAAGTTTCTGCAGGAATTTTCATGGCCAAGTCCCAGCAAAAGCCTAGTCACCTTGAGAAAATCCTAGTCTGTGTGCCCAGTATTTTTTCTCATTCTACATTGAAATCTCAGCAGACTTTCCACAGCAGTCTAGGTTGTGTAAGAAACACCCTTTTAGCAACATTTTGAGAGTATTGAAGCTGTTTTTTTTCATAGGAAGAAATGGTAAGTTTTAACTGGCTTGTGGTAAACTTTGGTACCCATGAGATCCAAAGAACAGGCTCCACTTTTATAGACCTTGGACATTTGTGTTTAATGCTTTTATCATAACCCATTGCAGACTGATCAACAGTCCTGCATTTTTAATAAATTGAATACAGTGTGAAGTGGTTGTATAGTTTGGTTAATCATTTAGATCTCCCTGAGGGGCTTTTTTCATGCTGTCGCATTGTCTTCAGCAAACCAAAGATCTTTATACAAATTTATCAATTATTTACAAGAAGAGTACTTAACTGTAGTGCAACAGATCCGGAGACCACAATTCCTCACTCATGAGAGTAAGCCAGGCTGTAGGTACTTCAGTGAAGACCTGCCTCCTTGTGCTACTGCTGCATTTGACTGCCAGCCTTGAATATGCTGAACTGTTATTAATAAATTATCTTAATAATTGTTTTTAGCTAAAACAGTAATTTGCAGATTTGCTGAATACATGCAGATGCAAAATTGCCCCAGGGCTTTACATTTTGATCTTGTATTTCTCATATGCTGTTGAATGTCCTACATAAATTATTCATTTCTAGCCTTGCTGTGTCCCTTTCTCCTAGTTATGACTTGCTGATGCCAAGGAATAAAATGTGATTCAGCCCTCAGGTGCATGAAGAGAACCCACTGGGGCTGGCTTTAGTCCACACCCTGTCATTGCAACCTGCTGTGTTTGTGCAAATAATTTAGCTTTGGGGCTAAACCAGCGAGACTAGGTATTGCCAAGGTAGTAGGATATTAATGATCCTAAAACACACTTCCCCGCTCTGTCCCAAGAGACCTTTTCAAAGTTGTTTTATGAGAGACTTGGGAGATCCATTAATGAGTGAAGTAATTGTTACCTGTGGGCATAGATTTAGAACGACTTCATGCTTCAGATTCCAAAAGCATAGATGTCTTTGTTACAACCATGTAACCATGTTGCATGCAGCAAACAAAGGGATGCTCACAGAATCAGAGATATGGATGTTAGGCTGCACAATACATATTTTCTTTTACATTCAGAAAAAAAAACCCCAACACTCAGATAAACAGAAGATTTGGTTTCATAAGCTCTTGTAATCAAAAAAAAAATTAAAATAAAAACAGTAAGTGGGGTAATTTGCCATAAAATGAGCATGATGAAATCTACATGTTGTTTATTTACAAGCATACACAAAATTAAACTACATTTCCTCTTTAATTCACAGTATTTAACAAAGACGTAATATCAGATCCTGATTCCAACATTTAGTTCTCAATGTAATTTTCTGCACTGATCTGGTATATTTATATAGTTAAACACATATTCATTAGATGATATTGTATAATTATAGCATAATCTATTTTAATGTAGCCTTTTTGCACAAGGCTAGCACCATATAAGAGACTCAATAGCTCAAATAGCCACATCTCTCGTGTCACAATATTATAGCTCTTTGGGATCTCTTAAAGAGTTCAGTAGCACCCCTGCTCCATCACTGGGCAGACCAGAGGACAGGGAGGAGTAGCAGAGCTGTGGGTAGCATGGCTTCTACTATTTATGTTCTCTCAAAATCAGGCTTTGTTTCACCTCTTACCCTATTTCACTGGCATTGCACTGTAGTGCCTGAAAGCTCTGGCTATCAGCACTGTTTAGGTGTGAGCAGACTTGGCAACTACAAGAAACTTATTCTACAAACATGTATTGATGTGTCTCCAGGTTGTAAGCAGATACCATTTTATAACTTTCTTCCACGCTATCATGGGCCAACAGAACAGTTAAACATGTGCAATACGACCAAACCACTGGATCAACAGCAGAAGAGACGATTCAGAGAGTGAATTCTTTCAAAGATACAAGTGTTATGTTTTCTCCCCTGCCTCCACTTCCCCAAATCCCCCAACAGCCATGAAATCATAAAGGAAGAGGAAGGAAGCACCTGGCTTCATGTAGCCCACTCTTGTCTCTCTCAGGAGGAGCTTTTAGGGACCTTTGCTGTGCTCCCTTAGAGGAGAAACTCAGGTATGAGCTCCTCTAGCAAGTGGAGGCCCTTGCATGGGGGGGCAGGCAGACTTAAGCAAACCAAGTAGGGAAATGGCTATTTGCACAGCAGAAAAACAATTTTTTGCAAGTCATTTTCTCTATTCCCTTTTGGTTTCTCTTCAGCTGTTTGTGGGTCTATAATTGTCCCTCCTCAAGAGCAAGTTTTCTCTTCTGGTGGCTTGAACAGCTTAATGATCATTCAAAAGCCATTACAGTGGGTTTCATCACCTTCAGGCACATGGACATTGTGCCCCTTTCTGGGGTATCCGGTGGGCAGAATCCAGTGAGATGAGTCAGGAAGGAAAAGCTCTTATTTCAGACGAAATATCTTCAGAAATTGGTGATGATGATCTAAAAAGGTTTAAAAAAAAATAACTGCAAGTGTCACGGCTTAAGGTTCATTATAGAATACATTTAAAGGGCTGAAGAGCCCTGGGTGCCTGCTTGCAAGTACTCAATGGTTACAGTAGTCAAGGCAGGTAGGGAGGTCATTTAAAGTGTAACTTAATGGACTCAAAAAGAAAAAAGATTTCTATTCACAAAGGGAAGATGACTACACTAACACCCAGAAAACTGATATCATGGATATAAGAAACTCATCCAAAGGAGCAAGAAGGTAATTACCAGATTCATGTCATACAGGAGACACATGGTCTACATTTTGCTTTTTGGTAGGACTCAACTCCTCTGTGAGAATCCACCCCAACAGTTATGTTTTGCTGCATTGTAGATTTCTGATGAGTTACTGTAAGACGAGGTCAGAGCTGGCTTATGGCCAGGCATGTGACAAACATAAAAGATTTTCTCAATATTCTTGAATACAAAATACATGCTCAGTAAATATGTCCTTCGTGTAAAGCCACTGAAATCAGGTACAGTGCAATAAATCAATTTGATTTTACAATCTGCAGTTGTGCAATTAATATTCAACTGATCTAAACTGGATCTTATCTAACTTCACTTTCTAGAAGATAGTTGTTTCTCAAACAGTATTTACTTTTTTTATAAAGTTTGCATTTTACAAAAAAAAAATCATGTAAAAATATGCCTTAGATCCAGCTGGGTCCCATATATCTGTTGGTTGAAAACGTGAAATTATGCAAGCCTTGATAAAACTTCTCCTGTCATTGTATTTTGAAGACTTGAGGAAAGCACAGCATAGTGAGTATTTGGACATGGCTTGCAATTCTTTTAAAGGAAAACTACCACCTATACAATGTGACAATTTTTAAAGCATTTCTGTTTCTGAAGTCACAGATTATCACTTGGATGCTTTTGTAAATGCTCTTACACGTTTAGCCACAGCAGTCTGGATTTATATTGCAACCACTTGTCTCAAACAGGAATGAAACCTTTTTTCTTTTTCTACTGAAAGGTATGAATTCCTGAATGGCAATTTAGCATGTACACTTCAGGGAAACACTGCACGACTTTTCATATGATTTACATTAACCTTTCATTAAAAATTGAGCATGATTTGGATCCTACTGCATAATAACAGAAGAAAGTAAATTATAGTCTCCAGAAACTGGAGCCTCTTTTATCTAACTGGGGAACTACATTACTATTTGAAACTTTCTCCCTCCTTTTCATCTGTTAGGAATACTAAGGTAGTAGCTGTTGGGACTAACAGGAAAAACCTGGGGATCTGTATCAGTTTGGGGAGGTGGAGTCATAGGGAGTGAGCTGGTCAGGGGCCTTCTCTGCTCACCTCTAATGAAACATCCATAATGCTAGTGGGAGAAGGGTTGCATTTTAGAGTTGATCCATTGGAAACAGTTTGCCTATTAGCCTGTGTACATCAGGAGTATGGGGCTAGAAGAAGTGTTCTTGCCTGTTGGACTCAACATCAGCATTACTGGCTAAAATCTACAATATCCTCAAGCAGAAATCCAGAGTGAATAGTGATATTGGTCCCTGCTGGCCTTAAAATCTATGAATACATGTCCAATATAGCCACGTTCAAATGAAGATCATCTACCATGTGATTTTCAGAGAGATTGGAGCCATGGCAAGGGAGGGACAAGAATAGCATCAAATAAAGTCAAATATTCCTGAAATCTGCACACTATTATTTCTGCCCAGAAAAAAGGTCTGCAGGTCCAGGATGGTGGTAGTGGGAAAGAACATCTGGCAGTTAGAAGGTAACAAGAAATAAGGAACATATGGAAAGGGGGCTGTGGAAAGGAGGGGATAGGGTTGTTTCCAATACCCTGTGTCATAATGCCTAACCCCAGATTTAGTAGGGGCCACTGAGCGAGTTTGTGTGATTGCCAGTGCTTTGTGTAGCATTATTGTTGCTTTGTTTTGTTTCTAAGGAGAATTACAATCTGTTACTATATTAAATGTGGGGTTTGTACGTGTGTAGAGATGCTCGTGTTTCTCTTCTGCTTCAAGGCATGGTTTTCAGCTTCAGAAATAATTTTCTGATTCAGAAGGGATGGAAGAGCCAAGGAAATACGAATTGTTTGTCTACATTATCTGGGAACTACATGACTTGCTGCTTCCTAGGGAAAGCTCTATAATTTGATTGTAGATCTGTATTTAAATGTGGGAGAGAGTCTAAAGGGGACCTGACACTTCCACTGTAAAAACTCAGATAATACAGACTTCAGGAGTTTAGAGTTCAAGGTATTTACATATTGATGTTTCCCAGCACTAGTGCAAACAATCTAACAGCACAAGATTTGCTACTGAACAACTGTTTGGTTTGGGGGTTTTTCAACTCTCATTTAAGTGTGAATACCTAGATATCTGAATTTACAATGGTGGGTCCACTGGATTTCCATTTGCATATTTTTGGCAGCAGTCCACCTCATTAATGCAGGAGAGATTCAGCCAATATTATAAGAAAAACACATATGACACTCAAGGGAATTAGGAATTTATTGCTAATTTGATGGAGTGTTAATAGGCCCCCTAATGTCACCAGTTTTTCCTAGCAGTTGTTTGCAATGTTTATGTCTTGTTGGACCAACAAAATCCTGGTTCATATTATAGCCATGGGCTTAGTGGTGGTGGTGGCTCTTTAAGAGAGATGTGTCCTCCACCAAGATTTCAGCATTTAGTACTTCTCTTCATTTTAATCAACAAAAAGTCTCTAAGTCAAAGGAGGCAGGAAATCAAACTCTAACTTAAATCTGTCATGTAAAAGTAGATATTATTTTTGAATGATGCCTCCTGAGAAACTTTTCATTGACCTCCATAGCAGAAAGGCCACAATGGAGTGGTTATCAGCTTTAACTTCTGTGACCCACAGCTGAAATCATTGTAGACTAGTGGCTAGAGGGAGATTAAATTCAAAATGTCCTGTAAGCTGAAAGAAATATGAATCTAAGCAGCACTCTTTAAGAAGCATTAAAGAGTGTGCATAGAAACTTAAAATTCCTCTGTGTTAAGTTACTTGATATTCCTTTGCCATTCCTCATAGATTTATAAAGGACTACATCATTATTTTTGACCTTTTACTGCTAAAGGCCAGGAGGTTACAAGTTTTGCTCTAGTAATTACCTATCAGTCTAACAAAGTAACCTTAATTAGTGGGATTTTTTCATATGGTATATAGGAATGGGGCATGGTGTGAACACAAGTTATTATGATTTAACACCTTGCTAAGATCTAATGTATATCCTTTGTCTTCTGCTGTCACCACTGTAATTAGGCAACAGAGGTGCAATATATTCAGATTTTTGTCAATACCTGCCCAAAGCTTTAAATGCATGTGTGATAAAAATGAAGGCTAGCATGGAAAGAAAAGCTATAATGACTACTGGGGACAACTGAGCTCCATTTAGCTCACTCTAGTGAGCTCACTCTAGTGCATAATCTTCATTCATGTGATCACTCTTGTTTCATCAAGATGGATTAATGCTTAGGAAGAGTGGTTTGGATTTTTTTCTCTTTCATTTTAGTGCAAATTTGTTTTATCTTCCTTCAGTCTGACTTTTCATTAGAGCAGGTTCAGGAGTGCTGCAGACAACACTAGTATCTCATAGTCTGTGGATTTTCAATTCAATTTGTACTGATTAATCAACTTCATTACATATCAATCCCAAGCAGGTAATCCCATGCATCTCTGCACCATGTTTCCCTCCCTCCCTGTGCACCTCCAGTGCACCAGGCCTTGAGAAAACATCTTCTTACTGAACACTAGGGAGAATGTTTTCCATGTTTGCCTGTTCTTACACACTAGGATCACATACACCCAGTTATTCTGTGTAAAGGTAAGTGGAAAAAAATGAAATTTATTTCTGAAACTAAGTATTGCTAGAAATATTCATTAGATAAAAGATTGCTGGGCAGTTTCCCAAAATGTTCCAGCTCCTTCTTGTTTCCTGTCTACCAATCAGGTCTTAGCCCCCAGGGAGTTTCTCCTCCTGATCCCAAGAGCAAAATTTAGTCCCTTAGGGATTAAAAACAATACTAGGCTTTAAATTAAGTTGAACAAAATTCCTCCCATTAAAAGTCCATGCATCTTCTTGAAAGTAAAGTAGTAATTAATAAGAACTAGAGTAGATATTTTTCCAAATAGGACAAGAAATCATATAAAGTAGGTAGTTAAAAGAAGGCATCAAGATTCAAGTGAGTCATCTTTTATCTACCATTAGGAGGAGGGAATAGGAACTGCAAAGGCAAATTATCCTATCAAAGAAATCTAAACAATCAGATGAATTGTACCTTATTCTTCATTGCTGACTACAATAGTCTTAGTCCAGACTCCACCCAGACAAATAGCTCAGATAAAGGTATCTGTGTTTCAAGCAGCTAAAACTAGATGGGAGGAACTTTACCCTGTGTATGTGCATGTTCCATCAAACTCAGAGGAGAAATAAGTAACAGAAGGAATAAACAGAACTTTGTATTAGTAAAAGACATCCTCATATAACTCTCTGTAGTTTTCACTTTTTTATAATGTAATAGATATGCTGCTGAGTAGCTGACTGAAAAGTGAAAACTCTTGATACTCCAAATTATCCTTTAATGTAATTAAAAATATAATTGCTAACAAAATTTCAGGATTTATTAATTTTTATTTTATCTTTCAGTTATAACATGTAAAATAATAATAGTAAAAGCCATCTATTCTAGAGATATAAGTCATCTTTCACGAGACACTTGAGTCAAAGTTCTGTAAAAAATCTACACATTTTTCTAATGAAGACACGAGAATCTCTCATTAGTTTAATGTGTCAATATGTGTAAGTTACATCACCAAGACAGTTTAACAAAATACATGTATCAACATGTACCTTAAGTTTAAAACACAAAACTAAGAAAAGAAATAAAGGAGTTTACATATCCATCTCTGAAGCTAGATACTCAAGATGATTTCTTTTTTTCAACTGGTTCTTACACAAGTGGCAATGTATTTATTTTCCCCAATAGGTTTCTTGCCAGAAAGTAAGACACATGGCTAAAAAAACTGCACAGGAGGAGAGGCTTCCACAGATTTATTCCTTTACATGTCATCTCTATGTGACAAGGCTTTAAAATATTTTTGGTTTTATGTACCTTTCCACAGTTCTACCAAGACAATATCTCAATACTGTGCATAAACTAATATATTCCTAGGCATGGCTCAGTTCTTACTCTGATTTCTACCAGTGCAACACTGACTTCAATGTGCTTATTTCAGATTTTCACTAGAGGACTTGAAATCGGAAGCAGACATCTCTTTGAGCAGCACCCAGCATTATGTAGTTCAGCAGAATTTACCCAGCTTCTATTAGCACTTATTCAAAGTTGGCCACAAGTGTCAAATGAAGCTCTCATTTATAGAAATCAAGGTACTTAATTAAAATCCTACCAATAAAAAAGGGATTTTCCATTGTGTAATTGGAAGTCCAGATACTTAATCCTACTTAAAAATAACAAGTACTCAACTTTTAAATAAAGAAGTGCCCTTTTTATTTTATTTTCAACACTCTGTGAACAGTAAGCTCCCTATGGTTTTAACCACTGAATTCTTATAATTTAAGTGTTTTTGAACTTCTGGTTAATGTTCATGTTTGTTTTTTAGTTTGAATTTTACTATCTCTTTTATACTTTTAAGTTCCCTAGGGTTCTGTCAGGATAGGGAACTTTCCTTCAGAAATCAAATTTTCATCAAGAAAAGTAGGTTGTATTTTTTCAACTAGTGTTGAGGAATCTCTAATATGGCAAGTTACTTGAACCAGTAGTTCAGAGACAAATCCAAAGTGTTTGATACTCCTTTTCTACCTGACCATGCAAGACAAATGATGAGTTAGAGGATGTGTAGCAGTGATTTAGAGTCTGTATAGCAGCAGTTACCTAACATTATGGAGATCCTCTCCCCTGCAGAATTCAGGGAATTGCAAAGGGAAGCTGTATCTTATGCCCTAATTTGACTCGTGGAGAAACTGGGGCATAGAGGATGGGGCAAGATGTATCTCAGGTGATCCAGCAAGACAGTGGCAGAAGCATCCAGTGTTATATCCAGTAGATCAAGCTGCCTGAAAATTAAATTATCAGGGCCTCAGACTCCACAGCTCCCTTTCAGGAAGCAGACAAAACACTGACAAATCTATCCTGAATGTGGAAGACATATTTTGAATCAACACATATTTTTGACCAGCAGGAGCTCCAAAAGCAGAAAGACCAGCACAATGGTGTGTTATAACAATTACACCATTCATTTCCAAACTTAAATCCATGGTCATGCTCACTGAGTTTCTTGAGGCGCTAAAGCAACTTATGAAACGATTGGGAAAGTATTTATTTAGGCATTGTTTAAACAGGACCATCTGGGAATTCTTTTTAATATAAGCAGAAACTAATAGAGAACTTATCCATTTGGAGGGATACTGTGCAGAGACTGGTGTGTGCTTACATGTTCAAATTAAATTGCCTTTTGGTTTGTTCTGCATACTAGGCAAGTTATGAATCATTGCTTTTGAATAATTTTATCTGCAATTGAAGATCATTGTGCTGTGTTGGATTACCATGATCAAAGTAGTTTTAATCATTGCTGAAGTGCGGGTGGAGCAGCAGAAGGCATCTCAGGGGTCTTGTAATACTTCCCTACTTGCATCTGAAGGAAAAAAGAAAAAATAAATTGTGAGGTTTGTCTTTGTAGAAAACCTCCTCCTCTCCAGAAATCACCATAGGTTTTGGCAGACTTACATGCCATTTGGCAGGCTTTGTGAGGCCTTGAGAATTGCCAGGCGTTCATTTGCCAGGGAAGAAAACTGATCCACAGTTTAGAGTCAATTGAAAGTGTTCTCATGGATTCAATGAGCTTTAGAGCAAGACTAGGTCAGAGACTATGCACCTTAACAAAGCATAAGAAATAAGCATGACTTCATACTCACTACGCTCCATAGAAGTCAGTTTGGTTACATTTGGTTAGATTCAAAAGACTGGTAGGGATCACTGAGGTGTCCTGATCTTTCTCTCTCTGCGGTGTTTTGTTTTTCAGGATCATCTGGACATTTGACCTGACTTGGGAACAGGAACAAACAGCTGAGAGCAGTTCACAGAATTATCAAGGTTGGAAAAGACCTTTAAGATGATCAAGTCCAAATAGAAAACCAACACTGTCCAGTCACTACTAAACCATGTCCCTTAGCACCACATCTACAAGTCTTTAAATACTTCCAGGGATGGTGGCTCCACCACTTCCCTGGGAAGCCTATTCCAGAGCTTGACAACTCTGTCCAGTCCTATTTACCACTGAGATATTCCAATTTTAATTATTTTCATGACTAATTACCATATTACAGTTCAAAACACTGTTTGTTCTCTATACTTCCTATGCTGAATCCAACATACTGCATTAAGCTAGAGGCTAAACTAAACCAAAAAAACTAAGATTCGAGTCCTTGTCAACTATCCAGAATATAGGCACCTAAATACAGTGCCTGTTCCCAGATTCCTTTGAAATGGATGAACAATCATCCACAGAGATCGCTTGAACTTCTGTAAGGTTTCAAATCTTGTAATGATGATTAACTTTCCTGAAATTAAACAGCTTTAAACCCATAAGTCAAAGTTAAAATCACTTTAACATGCCATCCATAAGCTAAGCTTCATGCAGAATTCGTAGCCTAGAAGTTTACTCCAAAAGGAGTCTATTTACAACAGAAATAACACAAACCACAGACACCATTTAGTTGGTAGGATCAAAACTGCAAATATAAGAATATCTGTTGTGCTCTTATTCTAATTATTATCCACTTTCTCTAGTTTTCTCCAGAGATTTGGACTTGTTTGTTGCAGCAGACCTATCTATTATTAATCTTTAGGTAGTTAGTAGAATAATTTGCAACATTCATTAACAAGTATCACCTTATGGATTACTAAAAAGCATCTATGCTTTTGCTAATGAGCCCCAGTAGTGCAACACTTTACATATATTATAGCCAGACAATTATGTGATGCCTTACTTTTATAGTCAATCTGAAAACAAATTGTTTTGGACATAAAGATAGATAGCTAACATGAGAGTAGTTAGCACTGGGAAATCTTGCCTTCTGAGCTGTTGAGTTATAACTGTGAGGAGATGACACATTTCCAAAGCATTCTTTTATTATTTCTAAAATCCTACAGCCCACAAAAAATGCTTGCTATTCACACTTGGGATAAATCATAATAAATGCAAAGAAAAAGGAGCCAGGGAGTTCCACAACTAAACTGTTCCTCCATGGAATATTTTGTTACTTTGATTTTAAACAGGTTCCATCTAAAAATAATACACATATTTAACACTTGTCCATAATTGGGCAAGGTGATAATAAAATCTGTATTACATCAGTCAATAGCTGGTGAAATCATTTTGCTCTCAAAAAATGGCAGAGTTTAGTATTAAGAGTACATTGACATAAACTGGTTACCTCCATAAAGTCAAGACATTCATCATTTTACATAAGTGAAGAAATCACCCATTTGCCTCACATTTATCCAGGAAAAAAATATTTGCTTCAATTCCAATATGTGACAGAATCACAGAATGCTAGGAGTTGGAAGGGATGTCTGGAGATCATCTAGGCCAATCTCCAAGAAAAAATACTGTGTTCTTTTACTTCCCCTGTTATTATTCTAGGTTTCTCCTTTCCCTCTTTTGTCTTTGTCCTCTTTGAAAACATCAGTAAAGCAAATCTACCACAAGTGGTGGCAGCTCAGGTGTCTAGGTGCCTGCCTGTATGTCTCAGCACAGCTCTGGAGGGACCACCTTGAGGCATATGGGAATAATTCACTCTCAATGCCCATTAAATCTTTAGCCTCCCCTTTGAGACTGCAACAAGGGTGCCAATTAATGTCAATTGTCGTGGTGGTTTATGGAGCTGGGACACCTGCCCACGAAGAGCTGAACAGTGATCACCAGCTGAGACAGTGCAGCACTTCTCTGTGATGCTCCAGTATATAAATAATTTCACAGGTGATGAAGCAGTGTTGAATCATCACAAATTTCATTCATTACCAACATGAGTGGGACAGGAGTTGGAGTTTAACCACAAGGGAAGGCTCTGTAGCACAGCTTAGTTCTGCTGCAGTGTTTCTTCTCTTTCCAAGATCTCTCTCTTGCAGCTGGGCTGACATTCTCATTTAATTCTTTGCAAACTGACAAGAATCAGTGCTGCATTGATAGCTGCTGCTTATGCAACTTTGCAGCCCAGCAGGTATAGACCAAGCCTGAGAAAAAGACTTCTATTTTGTGGAAAACCAGTTAAAAAACAAGTTCTACAGCAAGTGAAACATCTGGCTTTTTGCCTCAAGCTTTTTAGGCTTTCATGATGAAAAGGTCAAATTATCTAGACTGAAACATCCTTAAAAAATACTTACTGCCCACCACCACTCCATACAGCACGGAGTAGGTGACACCCTTCCCATCACCACAGATTAGCCTTTCTACACACTGCAGAATTACATTTTTTTAGAAAACAGGAAAGCCAGCCCAGTTCCATGGCAAGTCCTCAAAACTTTGCAGGAGCTCCACAGCCAGCAGTTAACACCATCCACAGTGCCTTGAGAAACAACATACTGAGCCTTTCCTGCCCAGTCTATCAGAGGCTCTGACCAATGGAGAGGTATTGGTGTGGGACAGCACCACACTTTTAGTTGCAGGGTGAGGGGAGAAGGTAGAAATAGTTTTATGTTTTAAATAAGGTAGTGTAACATTTGACACATGCACAAGACATTTACAAAGTAATCAGATACCTTGGTCCAGGAACTAGATTATCCATCTAGACATCATCTACTCTGGCAGGACAAGAGAAACAAAGAATTAACAGGATTTCCTAGGATATCTCCATCTTTTTGTCCCTCCCTGACCTTCTAGAAGTTATATTGGTAGATTGAGTTCACAAGCACTAAGATTATAGATCAAATTAGAAAGTTAATGACAGTGTATTCTAAGGACAGTAGCCTATTTAAACTGGATTTTGACAATTATGTAATGTGGAGAGGGTCCTTTAGGATACTTTTGTGGTAGGAGTTTGTAAGACTAAAAGTCTCAATATCAGTAATCTCATGTATGTGTCTCTCAGTGCACCAGGTTCCCTAGATGAGCACACCAAATGCCACAGCAGAATTGTATCACGTAGGGCTGAAGCCTCACTCCAGAGCACAGGCTCCTCTCCTCACCTTGGCCTCCAGTTGCTTCCATACTAGCCATAAGAAAGGCAAAGTGGAATCACAGTGGTTAGATAAAATCTGTCAGACCAAATCCTACATGAATGAAAGTGGCACTGCTGGAGAGAAAAAGAGGAAATCTGAGCTTAAGTGTGGCATCCCACAGGATCCCCAAACTGTGGGTCAAACCCAGAGATGGGTCAGCAAAATCAGCATTTCCATGAGTTGTGAGGGATGGAGTTTCCCACTGGTATCATAATGTTATCTTCCATCATGCCAAGAATGCCAAGAGAATACCAAAGCCAGTTTGAGGGCACAAAGGGCTGTTACAAAGAGTACTAAAGTAAAAAGAGTACCTTTCCTGCTGAGTATTGTATTTATTTACACCTGTTAGAAAGGCCTATAACAAATGCTTTGGTATTTCTTATAGAAGATAGGTACCAGTTCCAATGTTATAGTCTCATTCTGAGCTCAGAAAATTAACTGATCTTAGAAAAATTTCGCTATTTTTACAACTACACTCAGCTTTATCTCCTTAGGTATCACATAGAAGTACTGTAGGAGGTTAGATCTGCAGAATTCATTTCAGCTCAAACCTAGGTGGGTTTCAGCAGCAGAGAAAATGGTCTCAGAATTGAGCAGATAAAGAGGGTGCTGTGGGATCTCTTGACCAGAAGCCATAAGTCACTATGCAAATCTAGCACTGTGAAAAGAAGGTGTGTAGTATACATGTTGTTTCCAAATACCTCTACTTTTGAATGTCTGAATCTGAAGTATTTTTTACAAATTTCTCACTATTTACTTTTTTTTGTATGAAAATAGTCCCCTTTTTTGTGATTGGTAGTAGGATTTATTTTTCTTTCTCCTTTACTAGCTGGTTTTTTTCCAGTGTTCATGTGGCCTTCTTTTTTTCACTCTGTTACCAAAATAACATTTGAAAATGAAATCAGTAAAGAAAAAAAAAACAGAGGAGAGAATCAACTATTTAATTCAAAATGTAAAAAGTCTGTGGGAAATCTTAGTTAGGCTTTCAGAAAATAGAAATGTTTTAACCAGCTGTGGTATCATTAGATAATGCATGTTTATGTATGTGTGTATGTGTTTATATAACATTCAAGGTGGTAACATCTTTGAGAAGTGAATTCACAAATGAAATACAACTCACATCCATTTCTCTTCAAATCTCACTTCTTTATGGAATAGCTGTCATGCCAAATGCAAGTTATTCAAGTAGTGTTTTTTCTGTAGCTCTGCAAAAGTGGGTGAGAAATATTCTAGGAGTTATCAATTATTGTAATTTATCATTCTTCAAAGGCTTCTTAGCTTATTGAAACAAGAGTGGATCATTAACCAGAAAACATCTCCTGTAAAATTCTTCTCTCCTTGGCTCCCTGTGTTGTATCACTAACCACACACACATCTTACCCTTGGGTTTCAAAAATCCATCTTTCAACAGTGAGCAGCTAATTTGGAGAGTAAATATGGCAAAAAAAGTAGTTGGTTTATGAGTGTAAGGACTAACAAACCTTGGGCTTTCCCAATTAGGCTTGTGCACCCTGAGCTGCCTACAGACTATGCTTAACTTTCTCTTCCTGCCTCATATGTTTATATATTTCCTTGTTCTTTTTCCCAGGCGTAATCACTTGCTGATTTTCACTGGAAAAATATTTGGCCTTGTTCCTTGATTTTCAGTGGAGCCTCTGTTAAAATTAATTGGTCCCCCAGGACTAACAATATTTGTCGATATCGCCAATAACCTGTTACATACAGAAGCAGATTCTGCCCACTCAGGGGAATAATTAGAGAGAAAATTCAGTGCAGAAAACTTTGTGGAGGGTGTTGTTTTTTTCCTCTTTTCCCCACTGGCGTGGACTTTGCTACAAAACTGGCTTCTAGTCCTGACTTCCTGATGAACTGATTCATATGACTGTCACTATGTATTTGAACTCATTGCCAATAAGTTCAGTGAGATCTTATATTGTGTCACAGGATGAGATGGACAATTGTCTCCTTTTCTTCCAATATGTCCAGCTATTCCTCAGTTATATTCTGTTTTTAAACTGGCCCCATCACCTCAGAATCTGAACCACCCATCTGCTATGGAAACTGCAGAGTAGTAATGCTGCCCTGCAATTAGTTGTACAATATAATTACTCAATTTTCCAGGATTTCTGAGTCATGCCTTTCCAACATTCTGTAGTGAGAATTATAGAGGAGTTTCAGGCTTAGGTGTCCATGGGAATGAGATTCATTTTGTGAGAAGCTCCTGAAAACATTAAAGACTGTTGAGAGCAAAATTAAATTATAGTGAGATATTATTACAGTGGATTTGAGAACTCATGCTGGATTGCACACCTATAGACACATAATTGTACACACTGGGATAAAAAAAGAATAGGAAAAAAACTTCTGAGTATTAAACTTTGATTGTAAGTATGTCAGGGCAATGTGTTTGTCTTCTTACAAATCTAGATGTCATTGAACCCCTAAAACAGTATGGAATAAATATTAAAAATCAGACAGCTCACATCCTTCCAGATCTGTCCCATGTGTAGTGCAAAGTTAAGGGTTGAGCCCATGTGCTATGTGGATGCATCCCTTCTTTGGCAAACAGCAGAATTTCCCTGGGATCAGAAAACTGCAGGCAACATGGAGAAATGTCCATCCATGCTTCCATTTTCTTATCCCTTTGATGTCAGGCTCACAGTAAATGAAAGTGGCCACCCAAACATCCACTTCTACTTGATAGGTCTGTCCAGTTGCCACCCACCAGCCAAATGTTAGATGGATCCCATGGAGCTGTGTGAGAGGTGGCAGAGGTGCACACTCATATTTATTCCATAGGGAGCACCGTGTGAGTGCCTGAGTGCTGAATGCTGCACGTTTACTGATGCACAACCAGAGTTTTTCTCATTTAGCCAATTGCCCTGCACTCTGGCTGTGGGTGGGTGATTTGCATAATCATTGCCCAGGTATAGAGCAGTGTGAGCATCCCCCTGCTCTGGCAATCAGCCACTGCTCACCCAATCAGGGATTTGCATAATCCCTTTGCAGTTCTTTCCCAGCAGCTTCACTCTGGATATGCAAATCCCTCCATTCTCGTTGGCTGCTGCAATTCCCCTGTGCCAACCGTTTCTCTGCTGCTTCAGTTTTCAGATGGTTTCCAGCAATAAAGGCATTTCCTTTTCTCCTGATGCCCTTTTCCACGGATAGAAGAGAAAAACCACTCTGAAATCTCCACACAGTTCAATAACTTCCTCTTCCATTCCCTTTTGATCTTCCCTGTCCCATCATTCCATCCAGGGCAAGGCTCCCAGGTAATCTGAACTGGTTGTGGTTCCATCAGGCGATCCATGTCCCAATTTCCACTCAACCGTTGCCAGATAACAGGTACAGACAGAGCAGGTCCTTTGGGAAGGAGAAAGGGAAAGGAGAGGAAACAGTGGGGGAACACAGAATGTCTTATGAATGGAGAGATCACTTCCAGAGATACAGGTCTCAAGCACCTCACTGTACTTAGTCTACTAATACCTAGGTGATCCTGCTCTGGCAGGGGGGTTGGACTAGATGATCTTTCTAGGTCCCTTCCAACCCCTGATATACTGTGATACTGTGATACATAATTTCCAGTCCTATTTCTGGTCTTTCTGATCTTGGATCATTGTGTCTTATGCACTTTCAGCACAATGAAATATACAAAAGAAGCAAACATGAGCTGAGAAATACCAGTGCCCCTTATGCGTCCCATGTAATATTACTGTTATGATGCATAGCTATGAGATTTAGAAGTAGAATACTGACTTCAGCAAGGTCAGTGAACAGTGGAAGCAGACTGCATGAAAGCAGCAGATGAGTGTGGCTGGATTTCCCTTCAAATAATTTAAAATTATTCTATTTAATTCCATTTGCTTTTAATGTGTTGTACCAAGGCACAAGAAAATCATGTCATGAATGCATGATGAGTCATCAATCTCAGAAATAAGGTTGATTACCAACACCAATGTTATCATAATGTTGAGGTCATGACTTCAATCTGGAAAAAATATTTTAAACCTCAAGATAATTACCTCATGTGAAAAAAAACAAGCAGTATTAACTTCAACTGCTAATGGAGTAAAAGGTGCTTCCAGTTTGACTTCTGAGGTCATAGGCTGTTTGTGATATACAACACATTTTCCAAGACCTTTCAAGGAAATAACCTTAGGAGTGATGTATGGCACAGCCTAATAACATAAGAAGAGCCTTTTGCTGACCAGTGAAACAGTTGTGCACAGATTCCCCACATTTTGTGATGTCACAGAACACCATAATCCATAAATCTTTGGTAAATACCTACATATCTTTAAAGCATCTACACACATTGTTGACAATGTTTTTGAAGAACTGTAAATTCTGACTAGTTACAGGTTTTTTAATGTTTCTGCAGTTCAGATATTACTGATATGCCTTAGGAAGAAATATGCTTAAGGCAAAATTTTTACTTTATTGCTGTCTGTAATAGGCAGATATTTTTCTTGCAAGGGATTTCCTGCAATAAATACCATTGTCATTCTTACCACTGAAGTCGTTGCCTTGAAACACCTTGTCCTGAAATACTGCCTTTCCAAGCCATTATCATATAATTACTGCAGCTTTTGACCTGCTTACACAAAACATAACAGGATGCTGCTCTTGTCTTTTCAGTATTTCCAAGAAAGGACAAAGAAGAAAGATTTATTTTTCAGGTGAAAAATGGTTAACTTAGAACTACCAGGAGACAGGTAGAAACGCCCTTTGAGTTGTATCTGTGGCTGTATGTAATTTGTAGCCCCAGTGGACACCCGTGTTAGCAACAGATTGTGAAAAACAAGGTAGAAATGAGCAAATTACCAGTAAACCACTCAGACCCAAGGGTGACAAAGGAGTTGCTTCAAGAGGTTTCAGGGTGTCACAGGCTGATGAGACACTTTATACTGCCTATGAGCTCTGGTGTCACACATACAACAGAGGTGGGTCAAGAGGATGGGCTGAAGATCATGGTCTTCCATTCTCAGTTTGGTGTACACTGCTGAAAGGGCAGAAGCAGAACTATCCACCAGAGTAGATCATTCCTGTTGGATTTATGGAAACAGGCACACCAGAGGAAAAAGAAGGTTCATTTGGGGCAGTCTAACCCAAAACAGTAGCCACATTCAGTCACCTTTACATATACTTGAAGCAGTTCTATTCAACATCTTTATTGATGACCTGGATGAGGGGATCGAGTCTACTGTTATTACATTTGCAGATGACACCAAGTTGGGAGGGAGTGTCAATCTCCTGGAAGGCAGGAAGACACTGCAGAGGGACCTGGACAGGCTGGGTCGATGGGCTGAGGCCAATACATGAGATTCAACAAAACCAAGTGCAGGGTCTTACACTTTGGCCTCAATAACCAGATGCAGCATTACAGGCTAGGGGATGAGTGGCTGGAGAGTGGCCTGGCCAAGAGGGACCTGGGAGTACTGGTTCACAACTGGCTGAACAAGAGCCAGCAGTGTGCCAAGGTGGCACAGAAGGCCAATGGCATCTTGGCCTGTATCAAGAACAGTGTGGCCAGCAGGACTAGGGACGTAATTCTCCCCCTGTACTCTGC
>VWZO01020510.1:710-100511 GCA_013396975.1 Bucco capensis | reverse complement strand
AAGGGACTGGAGGGAAAGTCGTATGAGGAAAGGCTGAGGGAGCTGGGGCTGTTCAGCCTGGAGAAGAGAAGACTCAAGGAGGACTTTATCACTCTCTACAACTGCCTGAAAGGAAGTTGTAGTCAAGTAGGGGTTGGGCTCTTCTCCCTGGCATCTAGTGACAGGATGAGAGGGCATGGCCTGGAACTACAACAAGGGAGGTTTAGGCTGGACATTAGGAAGCACTTCCTCACGCAGAGGGTGATTGGGCTCTGGAATAGGCTGCCCAGGGAGGTGGTGGAGTCACCGTCCCTGGAGGTGTTTAAGAAAAGATTGGATGTGGCACTTAGTGGCATGGTTTAGCTGATGCTGTATTGTTGGGTCAGCTGGACTTGGTGATCTTGGAGGTCTTTTCCAGCCTCAGTGATTCTGTGATTCTGTGTGAGTATATGTAATCCATATACAGATACTGAGAATAAACTATTCTGGTCCTCACCTTGTCCTCATAGAGTTATCCAAATCCCAGTACTTAAAAGAGTACTTAGAGGACTATGGCTGACATCAACACAAGGAGGCCTGAAATAATCTTCCTCAGTCAAACAGGAATAGAATTGAAACATTAATTTGTCTTTGTAAAATAGCCAAAACTTCTTGTGAAGCCAGGCAAGTGTGACAGATGAAACCCATTCTTACACCAGTATAAACTGTTGTTCTCTTTCCCCATTCCCTATTTGCCACAATACCAGTTAGAGAATTTTAATACAATACTTAAGAATATTACATTTTTATTATGCAAAGTGCAAAAATGTTTTATTAGTGATCCCAGATCTCATTGCACTCATCTAGTCTGATTTGTTTTTTAAAAATAAAGTCTTTTTATTTTACCCTCAGAAATATTATCATGCTTTACAAGCAATGAAATGTTTGCTTTCTTATTGGAGGGCTGCAGCTTTCTGTGTGCAAGTACTAGAACCCATGCTCTTTAAACTGCTGTTGTTATTAATAAAGGTCTCAATGACTGACAAGTCCCTACTTCATGACTCTTTATTTTACCCATGGGAGATAGCTAAGTTGTGTTGTTTGATTTGTATACATTGATGCTCTGATAACGCTGGCCACTTCTATTTCAGTTGGAGTGGAAATACATTCCTTGTTGGCCTTTTATCAAATATTGGCTAGCCAATTTTTATGCCCACTCAGAATCTTATTTTCTAACTACTTAAAACACTGCTCTATTTTTTTGTCATTTTCTAATCTCCTGTAGTCTTCTGAGTATAGGAAGAAAAATAATTCCCTTATTTATGTCTGATTCTCCCTTAACTTCCCCAGTTCTTACAAAAATGTCTCTATATAATTACCATGCTGTTAAATCACCTATCCAGAATTCCTTAGAAATGTACTTCTTATCTCCCTTGGAAGCAAATCACAGTTTAATCACCTGCCAAAGCTGGTATTAAGTGTCCAATTAAAAAACAAACCTTTGCAGCTTATCACTTTATGTGGTAAGGAACAGGTGTGGTTTTAGGTGAGTCCTGGGCCAATTTCTATTGAATTATCTGCTTGGACTCCCACTGGCTTCAGAGGGTGTGGAATGAGGCAGGTGGTGGAGGATTTGTTTGGGGTAAAGACCTGATGGATGTCTTCTGAGCCTGGATAACTCCCCCAAGACTCATTGAAGGCTGCAGGTCCAAAATTCCTAAGGATCTGGCCCTATAACATTCCACAGCCATACAGCTGTGATTTTGCATGTTAAGCAGAACTGGAAAGAAACATCATTAGGAAAACCACTGGAATAGCTGAGGGATCACTGAGGGTAAAATCCTAACCAAATATCTCAGTCATTGGCCCAGGCTTCCTAGCCCTGTTTTGAGAAGGTGAACAGCTAGTCACTGCAGCACCCAGAGATGATATACTGAGATTGCCTGACCAATGGATTTGGCATGAAGTTTGTCCTGATTGCATCATTATGGTTGCCCCATTATTCATCAGTACAATATCAGCATAATTTTGTGCAGCTCCTTATTGGGCATTTGGGTGGGTTTGTGCTGGAAAGCTGCTGATGTCTCCCATCACTGTGGAGGAAATTTCAGTGACTGTGCAGGATAGCAAAGAGAAATCAATGCAATAGCAAAGCCTCAGCTTGAGCTAGAGCATACCAGTTATGCTGTTCCATTCCATAAACAGCCCATTTTGTCATAAGATAGTGCAAAATATATTCATAGTCACCTCACTTAGTAAATATCTTAAAGGTATGTCAGAGCACATAAGACAGTGACTGAATGGAAACTTTAATTCATTCTGCTATTGCCATGTACAAAGCCTTTTCCAGTGGATGTTGTTACAAATGGGTCTGTCTGGGTTAGATCTTGAAGACCCTGCCTAAGGGAAACCCCTGCTGAACTCAAGCCCTGAGTGAGAAGTGAAGTCAGATCCTCAAAGGCTGTTCAAATAAATCAGGGATGATTATCAGGGAGTGATGAAATTGGCATTTTTGCACAATGATATGTACACATTTGGCTGTTTGAATTTTCTGTAGTCACATTCATTTCGGTCATCTTGTTAAATGAAAAACAGATGCCACCATCAAGTTTTAAAACTCATAAAGATGGATTTTCACATTTCTTTTAGTGAGTGTTTTTATCAATAATACACATGAAAAGGGCCTTGGAAGTTTTATTACATTAATTTAGCCACCATAAATTAACACAGAATACAAAACTCATTTCAATTACCACCTTAGGGCCAGCATTGGAATGATAAAGTGTTATGTTCCAACCCTTACCATGGATTTGGCAACAATCCTCTTTGGAAACATTGGTAAAGTAAACACAAGGGAGTTAGGAGTGACAGACTTTATGATAGTTTTATTCTGCTCCTCCAGAGAATACATAAAAATAAAAGCAGACCTGGTGCAAAAGTAGTTCATGTGTTGTCAGCCTCTGCCAGAGCCAGGGCAGAGGAGAGGAGCTGTGACCACTGTATGCTACACAGTGTTTGCTCATCCTTAGTGCAACTCATGTTTTTGCCTGAGAAAGACATCAGTTTACTAGCTAGCATGTCATCCTCTGGAGGAGTCACTGTGCTGAAGAGATCTGAACTGCTGAGGGCAAGCCAGAAGGAAGGACCAACCCATGGGTGAGCATGTGTTACTGATCATCCCCATCACAGTGCATCTCCAGGCAAGGTGGGAACTGCCACAGCCTCTGGCTACAAAGGTAGGACTCTTTTTGTTCATGCAATAGTAGCTGGTGCTTTCAGCTCTAACACACTGACAACCCTGGTTCAATCCCTGCTCTGTTAGCCAAGTTAGCAGCAGCCACAGATGCTTTCCTAATCCAGCCACAGCTTGCATCCTGCATCTCAGCCCTGCTTTACAGGAATCCCACTTGGCTGTATAATTGCTGCCATCCTCAGACAATTGTATAATTTCCTCTTGTGAATTGATAATAATAATAAATAACATTAAGTATTGTTGGGACATCTTACCATTATTAACTGCTTGCTCCATCAATCCTTTGACATTCCTATGGAGATGGTCAACAATAATGCCAAGCAGAAAATTGTTGTTTTCTTTGAACACTGTCATATGTCTCCTAATGCTGGTACTGAGATCACCAGTTTGTTCCAGAGAGGACATGTTCAATAACTATCAGATGGTCGTGACTAACTGGTTTATAGAGTCAAGTTAGTGGTCTAGAAGTGAAAGGTTTTAATTTTTTTTGTTTGCTTTGTTAATCTCAGCATCAATCCTCAGAGCCAGAGTTATCCTATTTTTGTCTCTCCATGAAGCTGCGGTTGTACTGATTCGTCAAGATAGTTTGAAATTCTTTTCCCTGGTCCTTTGAGACAAGAGGCTTCTTTGTTCTTTAATATTTTCCTCTTCTCAGTGTATTTTGGGATGGTTCTCCAACCCTGTCTTGTTAAACCTAATTGGACAGGACCTTAATTGAGGTGACTACATCAAATGTCGTGCTTTCCTCTTCTCTGATCAGTACTGTACCAGCATCCAGGAGCTATTCTTTTGGAGAAGCTGTTTCTTAGGAAATACAAATGTTTGGAAAACAAATTAGCTCCAAATGTGACTAGCCACTTACCCATAAGTCATGATTTGCCTGTTTTCCCATGCTTTGTTTCTCGTACCAGTCAAAGGAAAGCTAAAAACAAAATAGATTAAATGTTTTTGCAACATAGCATCAAAGGCTATAATTTCGTCCTTTCACATAATTTAAGCAAGATCAGGCTAAATGAATACTTGGAAAGGACCCATTCTAAACTCACAGGAAACCCAAGTCTTTCAGGAACCGATGGTGTCTGTGCAAGATGGGCAGTGAGTCCTGAAGCGATGCCACAGTGTGGTTTTCAGATGAAACTGTGACTAATGAATCAGCTTGAATAGATGTGGTCAAAATGAGGGAACATATTGTACACCTGATTTATGGTTTTGGTTAGAAGAAGTAAGGTTTGTTGGCTACAACTTATCTGTTTAAAGCTCTTTTAAGTGGGGATGTGGTGCTTTCCAATCTCTGAACATTGTTCACATACAGGATTGGATTTTTTCCTCTGGCTCTCCTTTTGACTGAAATGCAAAGCTAGTTTCTTGATCCCATGATACTCCATAGAATCGTAGAACAATCAGAGTTGGAAGGGACCCACAAGGACCATATGCACCATGAACTAATTAGCCACTGAAAACAAGTCTTTTTTTTCTGCTCATGAATTGTCTCAGCAGAATGTGGCTTCTAGAAATACGGAGGTTTGTAAATCCTAGCACTTTGCTCACTTACAATGCTAAGAAGAAAAAATAGGTATCCTTTGATTTAACAGAAGAAGTCTGCAGCTGAGGGCTTCCCCAAACCTTTCTAATGATGCTTTAAGCCTGCAGTGACACTCTGTCCACCTCCTGTGCCAAAGACCGTACCAAAGACAGCAGATCTTCTCCACTGCTGTTGAAGGCCAACAAGCCTTGGAAGGACGCAGGGCTGTGTTCAATTAGTGTGGGAGCAAGACAGAGAGACAATTGCAAGCTCCTTCTCATGTCCAACAGGCTCATCATATGAAATATGTTACATCCGTTGCACTGGAGTCCTGGTGAGCTATTACGTCATCCAGAAGGAAAAATATTCACATTTGGATCATCCAGATGCAATCCCAGGAGCTTGTTAAGGAAATTGTGTTTGAAGGCATTGAATCTCATTCGGTTACATCTTCTAATATTTGCCCAGTTGCCTATCATGCAACTTCAGCCTTGAAGTACTGCGCTTAAATGCTTTTGCACTGCTCACGAAAACATCCATTGCTCTGTAAAGGCTAAATAAATACTTAATTGCATTTCAGTAATATATTTTTCTCCGAAACAATTCTTAAAAACACTCTCAGATAAATGCATTGCCATTTAAACTGTGTATAAAACATCAGTTTTTATTCAGGGTGAAATCCTGGCCCAAATGAAATCAATGGGAGTTTTGCCATTGACTTCAGTGGGGCCAAGATTTCTCCCTTGATGCACATGATATATTTTTCCTGACATTTAGTATGATGAAACAGCCCTGGTTCTGATTATCCCAGGGTATAAATAGTATCAGTCAACTAGAGCAAAATTCAAATCAAACCTCAGGCATCTTTGCTGATGCCGCTTTGTTTCAGAGCACTGTGTACTAGCTAAGAGACCCAAATGGCTATTTGGAGTCAAGGACTTCATCTGAATCACTTTCTGTGGATTTCTATTTAACCATAAATCAACACACGGGGAGCAAAGGGTTAGTAATCATGGAGGCATCTATTCATATGTCTTGTTGCATACATTTTTCCAGTGTGAATTCTTCATTAAAAGAACCCTTGATGTCCCACAACTTGTTACCAAATTGGGCCTTGACTCTTAATATAATTTAGATGTGTTTAAAATATGCTTCTCAGAAAAGCTGCCTCCACATTAATGAAAACTATATACAATAATATTACAAAGAAATCTGCTACTTGTTTTGACAAGGTTTATTTTTTAATATCTCATGAACAAGCATATGAATATATTTTAACCTGTTGCTTTATGTTTTAATCAGCAGTACTGCAGGAGAGCAACATATCTTGTCTTTTAAGACAATTCAACAGATTGCTCACACATTGCACTGCAGAGAAAAATACTCTAATCTGTCCCTAAAATTTGGATTCTTTTTTGTAATACAGAAGGAATAAAAAAATGGAATGGTGTCATTGGAAAGCAAAACTAGTGGAGAGATAGTGTGAGAGATTAATAGATGCTAAATCTAAAGGGAATCATTGCAATCATGTCTTTTACTTCACAGAGTTAATCCATAGTCTCTAGGGCCTAATTGTGTGGTTTCCCTGGCCCGTGCAATGTTGTCCTTCCAGGTGGCTGGAGCACAAGTAGAAGAGCAGTCCCCAGCAGTGGGGAGGCAGTGGCAGTGGCTTCCCTCCCCGACTCTTTCTTATCGCCATTGCTTCTTTATCTGCCTCGGCAGCACATGTGGGGCTGTGATAGTGCATGAGACATGATAGCGAATAAGGACCTGTTACTTGCCTGCTATTCAGGCAAAACTCCCACTGGCATCTATGAGCCCTTAAATAGTACAGTATGTTGCAAGTGGAATTGTTTATTGTGTTCAGTCAGAGCCGGCTACAGCCAGCTCTCACTACTGACTCAACTACACGAAAACTCACCCTCCTGTCATCCCACACTGAAATGCTCACTGGGCCCAGTTCTGTTTCCACTTAAGTGCTGGAATAAATGGAGTCAAGACAGCTCCACCATCTCCCTCATCTGAATCCTGACACTCTTGAGAAGCAAGGAGAGTGCCTGGAAGATGGAGATGGTGGGTCAACACCACGATGGTGCAAAAGGCAGCGTGACTTATCCTTCCCCATGAGCAAGGGCTGATTTGAGAGCCTGGCACCTGCTTTTACTGCTGCTCTACAAACCAGCACATCAATAATATGGAGTAGCTCAAAGTGAATATTGGCACCAGGAGTTGATCTCTGGTGGGCCCAAACAGATAGACTGTCCCCTAGACTCCTGCTTTGTGCTCCAGTAGCATCCAGGCACAGCCCCTTGCTCTGGATTTCTCCCCAGACATCTGCAAACATCTGACAGTGGCTGGCATTAGAACTTACAGGTATTGTTTCCGTTTACTTGGCTTTATAAATTCTGCTTGCAGTCTTATTCACATGTACTACTTGGGAATGCTGCATGCAGCAGGTTGTATTCTCCTTTTAGTGGCGTTAAAATTCATCTGGTACTTTTTCTTGCTAAGTACAGGTAGATACACACTCTACAGTGAATAGGATATGCTCCACTTGTGAAGTGTGGAAGCAGGTCAATAGACAACTTTCAAAAGGAACCATTTAGGATAATTAAGAAGCACATACACACCAGCAAGAGTTTATTTTGTATTGGAAGGCATGTGGTTAGGAAAACAATAGCAGTTTTTCCCCTGGAGAATGTTAATTAAATTGAACACCCTGGAAAACTGAACTATTCTTACCACAAATCTATAAATCAAACTGTTCTGTTTGCTTAATATAATGCTTTGCTATTCTAGTCACACTGAAGCAGGCCAGCCACACAATGCCAAGATATTTCCATGATGAGCACATTAGAAACACTGATTGACTATAGATCTTATGGATGTAAGGCCAAACCCGTATCTCATTGACTCCAGAATAACTAAGATCAAAATCTGGCCCACACTGTTCAGATTAGTACATAAATAACATGAAAGGTTTTTGAGCTCCCTAGCAGATGTATTATATACTTGTTATTTGTACTGCAGAAGTTCCTGACAGCTCCAGTAAGGGATCAGGACTTTGCTGTGCTAGGTGCTGTACAAAATACAGAGCAAAAGGATTTGTCTTTCTGGTTGGCCAAAATAGCCTGAAAATACCTGTGAGCAGACATTTATCTCACCTACTTATCTTGTTTGAATGAGAGACCAGCACTCTCTGTCAGAGGGTACTGGAGAGCAGGCATTAGCAGGGTGGTCCACTTAGTCCCCTCTTCTCAGAGGCTAAAGGGGCTCTTTTCACTAAGAGGTATTCTGAAGCTCATATACCCAGTTTTTTTACCCTGGGGCCAAATTTTCAGCTGGCACAAACCAAATTTCCCATCCAGACTGAGGCTGGCAGGCAGGGCTTCAGACAGCTCAGTAGCAATTTCTGAGAGCATCACTCCCAGCAGGACTCAGTATTGTGGTGGGACTGACTTCAACTGCCACTCAAATCTGTATCCCAGGCCACGTCAAAATACACTGAAGTCATGGGGGCCAGTGGTCATACTCTTCTCCTTGCAATATTCTGGCTTGGTCCAAAGCCTGGTAAAATGTTTTTGTGTTTTCTTGGCTGGCTGTGACTCAGGTTCCTATGGAAAACCTTTGTCTTTTGCTTTATACACAGTTATTTCTCATTGGAAGAAAGGTCACTTTAGTTCCAGCTTACCAACTCACTATCTACATCTCACATAAATGCTGAATAGAGTTTAAGTAAGGAGAATACCAGAAATTTCAGGTTCTGAAAGGAGTTTTGTATGTGCTGGGGAATCAGTTTAATACCAGGCTGTGTATTCTGCAAAAGCAGCACACATGAGTGAGTGTGTGTCCCTGAGACAGTGGAAATCTTTGAGAACAGTCACATACAGAGAAATGAAGAGGCCACACCAACCTTCACATGGGTAAATTGATGTCTGTAAAAATCAGCAGTGGATCAGTGGATCTGGAAGAGGTCCTCCTTAAATGGAAATGGTCCAAAAGATGCATAATTGGTAATGGTCTTTGCCGTATACAGAAGACTTTCTGGGCCATGTATGGATTACAGAGTCTGATCAGTCAGCAGCACAAAAATAAAGCAACCTTGACTCAAATAGGCATAGGAATGTAGAATCAGGATATGCTTGTATCCTGAGCATCTTATACTCACTAGTGGCATGTCTGCTGTGCTGTTAGCTGAAAGGGCTCTCACTACAAAGTCACCTGCATGGCACCCCAACAGTGAATGTAAAGGGTTCTGACACCAGTTGTGACACATGGCAGTCTCATTTATCACAATGTGTAAGTCCTGTTCATTGAAAAATCAAAGAAGCGACTTCTTCCACCAGTCTCAGCATGCAGCTAAAATCTTTGCACAAATTTCTGTATCCTTTTCCAAGCAAAGATCACTTCCTGTCTTTCAATCATACTTCATCCCTTGACCAGGAGTGGAAAGATATCCAACGTTTGACCCAATAGCTCCATTCAGAAGAGCAATTTTAGCTTGAATTAATAACTCTCTGGTGACAGCGGATAGGCATGAAAAGATAGATAATTCATGTCACCTTAAAATATTAAGAAAAACTGCCAGCATGGAACAAGGTCTATAAATATGTGCAGTGCTCTTTCTCAATTTACTGATCTTCCTTTGTAAAATAAAATGTAAAGCTTTTATTTTAAAGCCTGTAGATCTTTAATGTATAGTCCAAATATGCTGCATATTCCCACTGGAATGGTTTAGCTGCTACTGGATTGCAGTTACTGCTTGTAAAAAAGAAAAAAAAAAAAAAGACAATTCTTCAGTATTAAAATAGTGTCAGGAGATGCACATAGATGAAACTTTCCAAAACATGTAATTTCATCTTTTTAAGGGAGTTATTTTTAATTCTGTCATGTAGTAATGTTTTGGGCTTCCTCACAAGATTCACAGAAGTATGTCACATTAAGGGAAAGGTCTGGTGTAAATCACAGTTCTTCAGCCAGCCATCAGTCACATTACAGCAAAAAAATGAGCACTTCTTTCATTCTCACATTTGACCTCTCCAACACAGCATTGTCCCTACTAACGAGCTGAACATTTTTGCTGATTTGTTATATGTCACAAATGTAGAAGCAATAAAACCCATCTGTGTAATTTATTCATTGATTTGGACTGGAATCCAAGTGTGCTCTAAGTAGCTCTTGTCTGTGTGCATGTATGTGAGATAGAGAGAGAACAGCTCATCAGCAACAATAAAGTCTTAAACTTACCTGCTTGAAATATTTATGAATAAAGGAAAGTACCCTGAATCTTCTTGTGTGTGACCCAGCAGTCGTTTTGGAAATGGTGTACTGTTGAATAAGGGCTACCGGTCTCAGCTGGTGATCAGGTAAGATCACAAGATCATTTTTCAAGGAAGGTTGGAAAACTGCAATAAAAGAAAACAAATTCAAACACACTTTAGTCCCTTGCTTAATGCTGAAAAAGTACAAGGTGATAGTAGTTCTGTGGGTCTCATCTGATTGCCACTTTCTGTAAAACAATTTTAATATGGGAGGTGTTGTGGTTTCTACCCTGAGCTCTTCAAAACACTGCTGATTCCAAGTCACCTGTTAAAAATCTGTTCTTTAGCCACCCAAGGGCCTCTCTCTTCTTTCAGACATAAAGTAACCTTGAGAAGGAATTGTTTTTAAACAGCTAGTTTCAGCATGTTTTAAGTTCCCTTTCTACACCTCCAGCCACCATGGATGTTTGGTCCAGAATCCAAGGGCTCTTCAAAGCCTTCCACCCAAACAGTCTCGTCAACGAGAGTGGGACAGCAACTCCTTCCTCCTTTTATTATGAATGAAGGAGGGAGGTTTATGTGAGCCAAGTTTCTGGGGGGCTGAAGGCCTGCCTGTACCTCCTAAAGTTTCCGATCACACAGCTGCTTTCTGGCTGGGAAGTGCAAAGGCAGAGCTGCTGAGCAGAGTTCCCTGCTCTGCAGAGACCCTCCAGTTCATCTTTCCAAGTGTCTGATGCCAAATCTGATGTGATCCAAATGAAGGAAGGAAAGAAAAAATAATAAAAAAATGGGAGAACAAATTAAACCACTGATAATAGACTACACTCAGCAAAAGGAGTAACAGCCTGATTGAGTGGAGATGGGGTTCCCCTGAAACCCTTTATTCTTGATGAGTTGGACATTAACAAGCTGACCAGGCCTGAGATAAGTCAAAGATATTTTTCTCCATTCTGCAGGGTTGTTTTTTTTCCCCTGGCTGAGTGCTGGTGGCAACAGATTAACAGGTCACCGGACTGGGTCTGAGAATTGCTGCCAATTACCTCGTCTCTGCTTGTTGCGCTACAGTCTAATGGCATCATTTAACATGCACTTCTCTCCCAACATCCCAGCTGGTGACACCCAATAAAAAGTGTGATGGATAAGTCTGCCTGCGTACATCCAGGGGAGAACAGGGCTCATCATTTAGGGCATCGATGTCCTTTATCCTTCCTTTTAGCTTCTTTCCCATCCAGAGAGCCTGACCAGGAGCCTGGAGAGACTATTTCCCCGGGTGGGGGGACATCAGTCCCTCTGGCCATCCGGCCTGTTCAGCCAGGGAAAAGCGGCCCCGACCCGGTGCCTCCCTCCCGCACCGGCTGCCAGCCGCTGGGTTTGAGCCTCTGCTGTTCCCCCTCAGACAGCAATTACGGCGAGAAACATCTGAATCAACATAGCATCATTTACTTAAAGAATTGACAGCCCTTCCACTTGAACTGGTTTAAATTAGTCGACGCCACATTCTTTTACTCCTGTGTGTTTTGTTTTCTGCCTTTTTTTTTTTCTTTTAAATAGGAATATATAATTGCAGTAATTCACCCAGCTGAATGCGAAACAGCTCGGGGGGAGCGGGAGGAGAGAAAGCAGCCGATGGCACGGCTGGAGGGGCTGAGCGAGGGAGTTGCGCACCCGCGACCGAGCCGCAGCCGAGCGCTCCCCACCTTCCGCGGGAGGATACGGAGAGTTCCGCAGGTGCGGAGGGCGGCGGCCCTCACTGGGACGAGGGGGCAGGGAGGTCTCCATTCACCTCTGGCCCAGATTGTGTATCCCCTGGGGTCCAGGCTCTCAGGGGAGAGGCCAGATCCCGGCTTCCCTCGCACTGGAGCGTCCAGGTCGCGGCCGGGATGAGCAATGTTTCCTAGCCCTGGCTTCCTCACAGGGACTTACCTTCCGGACATGTACAGATGGAAAAGCGGGGACATTAAAATCAAATTACATACATGTACAAAGGCAAAGCCCTTCGCTGGCAGCAAGAATGATAAAACGGAGCAGCTCGGGAAACCTCCTGTATGAATATTTTATGTGAAATGATGCAATCCCCCGAAGGTACAAGAGCCCTCCTTAATTAAACTGGTGTAAACGTTGCCTTTTACTCCTTTTCTTCATTTAAGTCACTGGAATGCGAGAGGAGACTGTCCAAGATTTACTCTTATACCCGAAAGAGAAGAAGCGGACCCTTCCCAAGGGAGGGAGGACTCGGCTGGGGCTCCAGGTCCTGCGAGGCAGGACGCAGGGACAGGGAGCACTGGGAGATGCGGGACCCGATTGACAGACCGGGCCAAGCTCCTGAGAGGGCAGAAAAGAGCAAAGGGGACCAGCTCTGCCCCGGCATCTGCCACCACGTCCTGCTGCCTCACATCTCCATCCTATCCCTCAGCAAGAAGAGGACGAGAGAGGGTCGGCGGCCAGTATCTGTTCCCCGTTTGCTGATGCCCAGTTCAAGGCCACCTTCCGCCTATCTTTCACCGCCATGTCCAGGGTGGGAAAAAACACCAGAAAGGCTTTTCCCGGCAAAGCTATCTCAAGCTGCACTTCTTCCCACCAACGGCTGAGGCCAGGGAGGGTCGTTCAGGGGGTCTGCGCCCCTCTCCCGGCACCTGCTGAGCGGCGGAGATGACTGGCGTGTCCCCGACGGGACAACCCGGGGCTAAGCCGGGAAACTTTGATCTGCAGCTGCAGCAGTTTCCATGGCAATGCGCGGGGTGGCAGCGGGAGGGGGGTCCCCGCCACCTAGGACATGGCTGCCCACCCTGTGCAGCCCCTTGCCTCCCTTCCTGTCCTCCCGAGCCCAACACCCCAAAAGAAACATCCTCCGGGGAGAGAAAAGAGCCCTCCCGACCTGGGGCTGCCCTTCCCGCCGGTGCTCGGTGCTGCACAGGTAGAACCACTCCTGCTTCCCCGCCAGGATTCTCTGCTTTGCCGAGCGGGGCAGTTTTGGGGTCACCTTAATTTGCCAGGGAAATCCGACAGAATAGACTGACCCTAGCCTCTCAGGACTATGTCACAATGGTGGAAAGAAAGCGGATTTCCGAGAGCTCTTGACTCTCCCAAAAGCAAATTTGTAGGGATTTCCCAGTAAGTCCCAAGCTGAACTCGCGACCTGTCCCCCATACTCCCTCTGCCAATGTCCCTGCGACATTCGGCTTCCTACTGCGACCTTGGCTTCTCCTTCCACAAATCACATTTTTTCCTTCCTTCCTTTCCTTCCTTCTTCCTTTTCTCTTTCCTCTCTCTTTCTTTTTCTTTCTTTTCTTTCTCTGTCTCCCTTTTCTCTCTTTTCCCCAATCTCTTTCTTATTCTTTCGCCCTTATTTTATTTTTCTCTTTCTTTCTCTCTCTTTCTTCCTTACAGACTTTAGTCAGTGTTTTAGTGAGGATCTAGCTTTCTATTATTTCTCATTCCCCGGGAATTAAAATAAAATAACATTATTCTTATGAAAAGACCTTCTCCCTATTTATTTGAACAGTTGTTAGACTTCCAAATGCCTTCTTCCTTTTCCAACCCGTTTTTATGGCTCTGAGCAATGACATTTGGCAGCCCAGGGGGAAGCAGGTATGGTTCAGGCTTAAATACCACATCAAAAAGGCAACATGTTTTCCGGGACAAGAAGGATAACACAGGAGATAACTCTCTGATAAAAAGTTTTCTAATCATATTTGGATCCTAAACATCCCATCACGGTAAACATCCCCTCTCGACATACATATGCCAAATAAAATAGCCATGATCGTGTGGATTATAAATGAGATCACAGAAGAGTTTATCTGGGAATATCTCACTCTTGTAACCCACAGGAATGCACTTTCTTCCCTGCTTCTGATACCAACTCGCTGATCTCAAGATAAAACAACAGCCGTGGCTGTATTCTCCGGCCCTATGGAGAGAGTCAGGACTTCTCGTGATCTGTGAACACCGCGAAACCACAAAAAGGTTGTTCAAATACTGATAAAGCTATAAGCGAAACCCACAAAAACACGGGAATTCAGCAGCTCCTTTCTACACAGAGGCTGGGATCAGCTGCTACTTCCAGACGTTAGAGACTTGACAGATGAGTTTCCACATCTTATCTAAGTTTGTTTGGGGCCAGGTCACCAACACTCATTCAGTCAACACTTTCACTCGGGCACTGAAATTGTTTTGAATTCCTTCTGCTTTTTCTTTTCTTGGTTTGCTGTTTGTTTGGGGTTGTTTTTTTGTTGTTGTTGTTTGGGTGGGGTTTTTTTACGTTTTAGATAAAAAAACAATTATGTATGGAAAAAACCTAACCCAACACCAATAGCCGGTGAAGCCAAATATCGCTGCTCTCCTGGGCTGTTTCTTTCCTGCCTGGGAATCGCTGAGACTTCCCAGAGCTCCATGTGTCAGATGGGGGAGAGCGGAGCTGGGGAAGAGGGGCCACCAGCGTATCCTCTCCTTCCCAGGAGAACACTCTCACTTGTTAAAGGGTCATTCTCGAGCAAGAGCCTGGCTAAGACCATGATTTCCTGGTGAGGCTGTCGGGTAGCTTTCTGCCCCTCTTCAGGTCCCCAACGAGTGTTTTCAGGCAGAGCAGGAGGCAGGAGGGAGATCCTCCGCTCACACTTTATGGCCAGGTTGTAAACGCCTCACGAAGGTTTACTCAACACTCAAACGGTTAATTAAGAAAACATTAAGGGTGTAGCTTAAGACGAATAAAAACCAGACAGCTCCGAGCCGGGTCCCTTCTTGCACACGGCGGCAGCGAGACCCCCTCCCCAGAGACCTCCATCTCCTTCTAATGCTGGGACCTCCGCTGCCAGCCCTCCTCATCTTTCTCTCCTCTTACAGGGCAGCTGCTTCCCTTCCTCCCTTTCAGGGGCAATCTTTACCCGTTCTCCAAAACCTTTCCCGATCCTTCCCTCATCCCTCCACCTCCAAAGCAGGCATCAAACTCAGTCAGGACTCGATGGGTTTTTTTGAGCAATCTCCACAAAACGGCAAAGAAAGAAGCCATCTGCAGGAGGGTGGCATCGGATCCGGATGGAGAAGCATCAAGGCGGGTACGGGGTGATGTCCGCGCTGCTGCCCTGCTGATCCCCATCGCCCCGAGAGGAGGACCAGGGGCCTTTGTACCTGTCCGGGTTACAGGGACGGGTTTGGGTTTCTTTCCATCTCCCAGGCATGGTGCAAGCAGGAGCGAGAGAACTGGGTACCTGTGAACCCATACCTTCCAGCTCCTACCTTCCCCAGCTCCTATCTCTGCCTGCTCTTCATTATTTAACCATCCCAGGGGGGGAAAAAAAAAAAAAGGTCAATTTTTTCAGTTTTTCTGTCTGACCAGCCCCAGAGAAGGAAGAAGAACACACGGGGAGGAGAAGTGCAGAGAGTATTGGTGGAAAAGTGTGGACTTTATTTTAAGACATCAAAAAGGCAAGACAAAAAAGGATGGACATTACCTTCCAATACACTTTACTTAGCTGGTGACAAAAAACTCCGGGCATGCACTGAATGCATAATTACACCCAACTGAAAATTCCCTATCTAATTTGATATTTGGTGCTCAGCAGAAGCTAGCCTTCGTAAATAATATACAAAGTAAGAAACCTAATCCAGCAGGCTAGAATGTTTAATTCATCATTATGCGAGCTAATTGGAAGGTGATTATATGGTAATTGCTCATTAGTGGTGTATATTTATCGCTGTACCTTATGTCAAGGCCATGGGAATTGTGTAGAGTCTGTTCTCTCATTTCAAGGATCAGTTTCAGAAGCAGGAGCAAAGCGGCCGAGATCAAGTTCTTCCTGACGTCAGGTCCAGCCGTGGGCGATGGAGAGCGGGGTCTATAAATGCTGGCCTGGAGCCCCCGCAGCATCCCGGGCTCCAGACGGGCCGTGCGGGAAGAAGGGGCTCCCGAGGCAGCAGGGCCGAGCAGCCCCAGGGCTGGGAGGATGAGGAGGGTGGATGAGGATGAGGATGGAAGAAGATGAAAGAGGATGAGGCTGGAGGAAAGGGGAGGCAGAGCCCTCTTTTCCTGCTCCCGGGCGGAGGAAGCCACCTGCGAAGCAAGCTGAACCCCAGCTCCCCGGGCCGCGCCCCGCGCCCTAGCCACGGACCTAAGGTGTCCACAGTCTTACCCCACCCCCAATCCCGGGTAAAAGGGAAACAGGAAGGCTACCCGCGGGGCTCGCCCGCAGCCGTCGGGTGGCCTTCCCTGCAACAGGCGCTAATTGCAAAGGGCCAATTAAAAACGAGCGAGGGAAGGTGATTAATGGCCCTTTCGCTTTCACCGTGGACCACGGCCTGGGCTTCCCCGGCTGAGTGTATCCCACCAGGAGAAGGGATGGCGAGGAGAGAGGTTATGGCTCGGGGTCAGGAGGTTCTCTAAACTCCCGCGTCCCGCTCGCAGCGGGACCCTTTGGAGAAGTAAATCAATCGCTGTATTAGTTCCGAGCGGTTATGAACCGCTGATGGACACGGGAGGCAGGGGCTGGAAGAATTCTGTTTATCAGGGAATCTGGTCTGGTCGGAGCTGCTTTGCTGATTTCCTATGAGGCAGGCAGATTGGTTGTGTGCTAATTAGAGCGGACCGCTAATTTCCGCCAAAGCCCTCATAAGTTAACAGTGCTATCCATCAAAGGGGGGAGGTAAATAAACAACGTTTGGAAACACAACAAAGCGAGGACTCCAAAGGCCTGTGGCCTCATCCGGCCAAGTGGAAGAGATGGGTGCGGGTCTGCGCCGGCGTAGGGAGGGGGCAAATCGCCCCGTGGGAAGTGGCCACGGAAGTGCCAAGAGCCGCCGGCATGGTTCGAAGGGAAAGGGTTAAAAACCCAAGGCCAGAGGGGCCAGATCTTGGCTGCGGAGCAGAGCTGGGAAGACGCTGTGGGGAGAAGGCATATCAGGATCCTGCACCCTGCGCCTTTTGCCTTCCCATCAGCAGGGACTATGGCGAGAGAAAGCACTGGCGGGACTTCCGCCTCCCCGGGGTCCTGGGGACCGTTGCTTGGCGGTGACACGTCTGGAAAGGGCCGAGGGGAGGCGATACGGAGGGAATGGGCGGAGGGGTTACACCGGCCTTGGTCTACAGACAGAGTAAAGGGATGGAGGAGGGAGACGGCGCAAAACCAGCCGGCCCGATTTGCGGACCCTGCGTAGAGAAGGGCGCACCGCTCCGCACCTCTCTGCGTCTCTGCAGCGCGGCCAGACGGCAGGGTGACCCCAGGCAGGTGGGGGGGGGGGGGGTCTCTACTCTGTCTGCAGCTCCCTGCCCAGCCCGTGGGTCCACCTGCGAGGTGCGAAGAGCAGCGGGCTTTCCGCAGGGGCGTCCGCGGGTTGCATATGGGGGAAGCAGACCTCCAGTAGCCGGCACCGAGATTTCCTTCGAAAGAGCAGTAAAAATCCTCCCGATACTGCAATTCGCCACCCGAAATACCCCCCCCCACCCCACCCCTCCCGGTTATTTAATATAAAATGTATTTTTAAACACCCGCTCGGATAGCATCTCGCCAATATTTATATTTCCACGTTGCCTGGCATCCACTGTCCCACATTAGACTCTGCCTCTCTCTCCCTCTCTCTAATCCTGCCACTTTAAATAGATGAATTAATAAAGCAAATGAGGGTCTAATAAGCTGACTGTCCTGCCTATTGAGGCAGGGGGAGAGAGACTAGAAAGTGCGCCAAATTTGTTTGCAGTGGATCAAGGCTAGCCGCCTTTGCTTCACTTTCTTTATCTTAATTCCGACTTGAAAAGATATAATTATCTAGTTTGAACAGAGCTGCTATCAAATCCTTCTCTAGGCAAGGCAGGGGAGAGCTGGAGTGGATTGCAGTGTTCTGAGCCGCTTGGTGCAGCCGGAGATAGGGAGTAATGAAGTTGTGGAGTCCTGAGATACAAAGGGCATTAACCTCATTAGCATGAAACCTTTTCTTCTAACCATTGTGGGACCCTTTCAGACTCCTAATCCCCCCTATTTTCAAAGCTTGGTTTGTAATAAAGCTTTTAGGGGTTTTTTTCAAAGCTAATGGCATTCTCTGAAGATTTTATTGCTGTTACTCTACATAGGACGCTTAATTTTTTTCCCTCTCTCCTTCTCTTCCCTCGCGGTTTAAAAAAAAAAAAAAAAAAAAGAGAGAGAGGAGGGGGGAAGTATAGTATATGATTCCTGCAGAAATAAGCCTTTTATCAAGATGGGAAACAATTTCTAGAAAGGCCCAAGTCTGCTGTTCGGCCGCGATCCGTTTAATGTTTGCCCATTTGCATGGGTTTGAAGTGGAGTGCAAGGCAACTTGGGCGAGTTAAGGTGAAATCTGCGCCCTGCTTGGTTCCACGATCTCCACCATCAGCTGTTCGAGGAGGTGGAAATGCAACGAGAAGTTTACCTTGGGAATAGCTCTACTAAATAATTAGCCCAGGTTGAAATGGAAAGGACTGCATTGCGACATGCGTCCTAACCCTGCCTGGGCCTCTCTCATATTTGTAGCACTAGTGAATGGAAAGTCACCAGGTTTGTATAAGGAATAATGTTTAAAAACAAAATTGGATTTAAAAAAAAAAAAAATAAATTTACATAGTACCCGACAGAGCCAACACGTGCACGGAATGTCTAATCTTAACTTTTCAAGGCAGGATGTTTAACAAAGCTCGTATTTTCACGATGCATTGTAACTTCGCCTTATCACAGTGTAAAGGGTAGTCAGATTGTCCTAAATTATGTCCAACTAGCCCCCCTGGATCCACGGATTAAGAGATTAAAGGAGACCACTGGGCAATGCCTCCTCTCTCCCCTTCATATTCCTGGTATGATAATTGCCTAAACTGATTTGCACTTTCACAAAAGCTTGCAGGATTCTTTGTAGCTCGAACAGAGCAGACGAGGTTTCTCTATCAATGGAAATAAAACTGATTAATGCAGTCTATCAGGCTAAGGAGCAAATGAAGCATGAAAAAACAACTGTGTACCCCCAGAAAACCAGCTAGTTTCCTCAAGGACCCAGAGCAACTTTTCTTTTTATTGGTCCCCCCCGCCCCTTTCCACGTCTTTAATGTCAGAGTTTCAGTCTGTGCCCAGGATCGCTCCCTGGGAGCGGCTGGAATAGCATCGGACCTGCCTCCCAGGACCTGCTCCTCACCGCAGCGACCTGGCGAGAGAATGTAACAGACGGGGAAAAAGAAGGGGGGGAGGGGGAGATTTGAGGGAAAAAAAAAGGGAAAAAAAACCCATAAACAAACAAACAGAAAAAGCCCTCTCCCGCTAAATAAAATTGATATTTTTGCCACAAGTCCCTCTCAGCGGAGTGCAGAGCTATTTCACCCTCCCTTGATGAGCGCTTCAGTTTCTAACCAAGGAAGGGGTTGGGGTTGTCGTTATTATTATTATTGGTATTGGTATTTATTTACAGCAAGTGGGTCTCTGCGGGTTGTTTTTAGAGGTCTATTTAGCAGACAGTGAATTCATTAAGTAGAGGCGGCCAGAGCCGCAGGAATGCGCGGCCAGCCAGGGAGAGCAGGCTCCCACCGTGGTTACTCAGCAGCCAAAAATGAGGGAGGGAGGGAGGATGTGGGGAAAATATACTGCTTAAAAAATTAGGGCATATTGATAAATCTTTATTGACAAAATATTGACAATGACATACTTCTTGGAAGTATATAGCGTGTTAGAATTCTAACAAATTAAACACGAAACACAAAAATATTTACAATCTGGTATAGGAGACATGAAGGAAACATTTGTCACTTTTTTTTTTTTAGTAGCTCTATGGTCTCGGAATATTAAAAGGTCAGTGCTTGAAAATTGCCCCAATGAAAATGGCCATTAGAAAAAAAAAATTAAAAAAAAATATTAATAAAAATCAAGCCGCGATTTTAGGTCCCTTTTCTCTGGATCCTCCCAGTCTGGGATGTGTCCCCACCGCCAAACCTGGTCACTGGGTTTGCGCGAGATTAATCTTTAAAAAAAAAAAATCATCATCCGGTTTTGCAATGAGGATATAATTGGGGGCGGGTGGGAATAATTTGATTCCATTTTTTTTTTTTGGCAGCAAAAGTTATGACCAGCCCCAACCTCTCCCCCCTCCCTTTCCCTCCCGTCCCTCCCTTGCCCCACCGTGTTTGTCCATCCGGAAGGAACACTATGCTTTGTTACTGCTACTTCATTTAGCTTTCACAAACACTTTGACGCCAGAAGTTATCATAAAATGTTTACAGACTGCACATTTCTCGTAAAATAAAATTAAAAAGCACACAGAACCTGTCTTAAAGGGAAAAAAATTACAATTCATTTCTGTCTTTAGGAACCGGGGTCATTTTTTCGGGTTTTTGTTTTTGTTTTTTTTTTCCTTTTTTTTTTTTTCCAGCCCAGACGGCTTTACACATGCAATTCAAGTTTCTGAAACAGGTGTGGGTTTTGGCTGCTTATGGAAATTTCTCTTTCAAAGACGGAAAAAACTGTGAAGTGCAAAACGTCCTGTAAGATGGTAAATTTTCTGGTTTGGGGGGGGGGGGTCGGTTTGGGGTTTTTTTACTTTTTAAGGTTTTTTACTTTTTTTTTTTACTTTTTTGAGGTTATGCTTTTAAAAGTGGACTTCGAGAAACGGAATACCTGTCAATCACCTCGTCCTGGTGTTTTGGCTTTGATTGACAGATCCCCCCTTGCCAGAGCGGTGCCGGCAGTGCCACAGTCCGGACCTCTCGCCCTCGCTGGCTCCCAGCTGCCCTCCCAGGCGGGAATCTCGGTTTTGAAGAAGATTTCCCTGTCCCTTCCCCACACCGCCACGCCGCAGGGGGGTTGAGGGGTGGTGAGCCTTTAACACTTTCTGTTGGTGAGGTGCCTGGCTTTGAAAAGTCCAAAAGTGTCAGTTTTTAGTCGTCCGACGTGACGTCGATTTCCTCTGGACTGGCTTGTTTGGTGGCGATTCTCCACCGGTTAATGTGATGAGTCCCTTTTTTCTTCTGTTGTGAGTCTGAACCTTCCTCTTCCAACTTTTGCCTCTTGAACTTTGTCCGTCTGTTCTGAAACCATACTTTTACCTGCGGGAGGAAAGGCACCGGCCGTTAGTCCTACGTCGGTGCTGCTCGCAGCCGGGTGCCCTGCCGAGGAGCTCTACCTACACCGTGCCCTGCCTCATCCATGTGCCTCATACCCTGCCTACCCTATGTCACTCTTGCCCACTTCCTACCTGTACTGTGCTTTGCCTCCACCATACCCTGCCTACACTCCATGTCCTGCCTGCACTCCATATCCTGCCTGCACTCCATGACTTGCCTGAGTTCCATGCCCTGCCTGCTCCCTGCCTTGCCTGCACCGTGCCCTGCCCGCACCACCAGCCAGCCTGGAGTAGGGGCAAGCGAAGCCGAGGCCCGTGTGTCACCTACACCTCCCCAGGGAAGGCACAACCAGGCTGCCCCACGCCCACCAGACACCTCCAGAGGCCCTACGGTGTGGCAGCCGCACCGCAGTCTGTGCGAGAGGCACCACGGGACAACGTGGCGCAAAGGCGCGGATCTTCCGCGCACGAGTAGCCCTCGCGCAGTGCCCCTCACGGCGGGAAAACTCAGCGTGGCTGCGCGGCGGTGGGCTTTCGTCGATGAAGCCACCGCAGCGGTTCCTGTTACCAAGGTGTCCCGCGGCCTCCAGCACCGGGAAAGCGACACGGGAGAGGCCGGGAAGGCTGCGAGGAGACCCCTCGGGCCCGGTCCCCCGGTTAGAGGTAAAGAGAGAGCAAGGGACTTGTCCCTCCTCATGTGACGGTGGGATGGGGCCGGTCACCGGCGGGATAAAATGAAAGAAAAAGAGCCCGAAAGAAAAAGCACCCGAAAGAAAACCATTCGGTGCTCCCGCAGCGTCTCCCCGGGACCCGCCGTCCAGGAGTGATCGTAGTGAGATGAAACCTCTAAGTGCCATCGCATATATCCCTCTAAATTTGTTCAGCGCCGAATAAATCTGGTTTAACCATGCGGCAGCTGACTTCAGTGCTTTAATTATGGATAGTATTGATCTGGGAGCTATCTCCAGGGCTGGCCACACTCCTTGTAGCGGCTAAAGGTAAACATTTTTTTTAAAAAGCAGTTTAAACTCTGGTACTGTCTGAGAGTGCCTGATAAAGGCCCCAGCAAGGGGGGAAAAGGGAACTGGAGCATTTTAATAAGCTGGTTTAACCCGCTTCGCTGCCTCTTCAGAACAGAGAGCTGCTTGGCCGGACACACATCTCTGCTGCATTTTCATATTCTCCAAAAGTCCCCCATTAAAAAGCTGAGCGGGGAACAAGGGGTGAGTTTAATTTGCTTTTAGTTTGCTAATTGAAGGGGAGGACGGTTCATTTCTGCACGCTGATCTTCCAAAAGGGAGCTCATTTGTAGGGGACTGGGGGTTTGACATCTGGACAATAGACCCCAACCAGCTTCGGAATCAAGCTGCACAAAGACCACCTTAAATACAGCTTTCCAGTGGAAATAAGCCTGTGACCGGTCCCTTGTTCGGAGAACCTCATAAAAGTGGCGATCCCTTTTTATTGTTTTGTTAGGGAGACATTTTAAAACAAAAGCTCCAACCTCTTTATTGCTTCCCCACGAAAAGAAGTTTAAAAAAAAAAAAAAAGAAAAGAAAAGAAAAGAAAAAGAAGGGGAAAAAAAGTGTTACAACTTAATCCGCCGGGAGAACGCTGTGTTTACTGGGAACTTTGAACTAGGCTGCGGCTGGGTATTTTGGCTTTTTTTTTTTTTTTAAGTACAGTGCCACATACTGTAGCAGAAACAATCCCTATCCGGAACCCCCTCTCCACGAGTCTGCTGGAAGGGCACAAAACAAAAGCCCGACACAACAACAACAACAAATAAACAAACAACACTCCCCTAAACTCCAGCTTTCCTTCCAGCGAGGAGAAAACAGCGTGAAAACCGCGCTGGCAGCGGCCCACCGGCCCTAGATCCATGCCGTCGCGGGGGGACCCTGCTCCCCTACTGCTCCACGGCTCTCAGAACCCGCCGAGACCCTCGCCCCGGGACAACCGGAGCAGAAACGTGGCTAATCGTCCCTTCATATAGAAGACCAAAATCATCTCCTGTGCGGTTCTGGCCCGCAGCCATCCAGCGGGGGGCAAGGGAGGGATTCCTTGTAGTTAATAATTTCTCTGCTTTTATTTATCATCTTTATGCCCTCTTGAACCGGCGCCTCATACCCCTGCTGCAGGACCATGGGCTCGAAACGAGGGAAAACCTATCCAGAAACTGTATTCCTGCCACAGGGTCCAATGGGGGTTCTCCCTCCCCCCCCCATCCGCCTCATGCCTTTTGTTTTGGGGGCTTTTACCCCCTTCGACTACATCTTGAAGGTCACAACAGTCCCACGGAAAATAGACCGCCTTCCAGTTGCAGCTAGCAGATCTCGCCAGTCCCCTTCGCGGTGGGGCCAGCTGCCCCGGTGCGGCAACCTCCGCGGGAGCCCCAAACCGCATCCCAAACCCCGCCGCTTCCCATGCCCACCGAGATCCCGCGAGCCCCAGCACCAGCGATGGCTCTCACCAAGAGCGGAGGGGTTTATAACACCCAGGCGAGGGGGGCCTCCTCACTCCGCTCCACCAGCTCGGGGCTGGAGGCCTAAATATTCCCCAAATTCGCCCGTAATTTTTTTCCCACATCCCCCGGCCTGCCCCGTGGGTTTTCCCAAAGAGATCCCAGTACTTTCGCTTTCCCAGCTGCCTGCTCCTTGCTTTCCCCCTTACCTGAGTTTCCGTGAGGCTGAGGCTGTGTGCCAGCTGTTTCCTCTCTGCTCCTACTACGTAATGGTTCTTCTCAAAGGCATGTTCCAGTCTCAGTAATTGGGATGGGGAGAAAGCTGTACGGATCCGTTTGGGTTTCCTGGCCAGTGCATTGTGCAATAGGAAGCTCTCCGGGCTCGTTTCATTCCCTGGGCAGCAGGGTGAAACAGAGATTAGCAAAACACCTTCCTCAGATGCACTCGAGAGGACTTTTTAACGCAGAAATGTTCTGTCTTTCACCATTACTCGGAGGAGATATCTGACGATAGTTTTTTATTTTTAGTGCCTTCAATATATTAAATTTCCCTTCAATAAATACTTGGAGGGAATGAGCAAGGGAAAGAGAGGACTGGAAGAAATTCTATAATAAAACGCAACTGTGGGGGTATTACAAGGGAAAAGGGGGGAAAAAAAAAAAAAAGAGGGAGAAAAGAATTGTCCTGAGCCTGGCTGCGGTGTTTGTGGCTTCATGCCACAGCTGGCCTCTGCCCCTTGCCCACTGGCAGCCTCACATCTTCCCTCACATCTTTCCTTGTCCTCATCGCTCCTTGACCGGCCCCGGCGCTCTGGGAGCCAGTATCCCGCTCCCCCTGCCTCTCCCCAATTCCCTCTTCCAAAACCCCCGTCAGGGCCTTTTTCCTCCCGCTCCCCTTCGTTTTGCCAAGGGAGTCCTCAGAGCATAGGGCTTCAGCCTCCGCCGAGCCCCTGCCCGCTGAGGACAGGCGGAGAAATACAGACACAAACTTCGGGAAGGCCACAGGAGCATCTCATCCGGCCTGCTGCCGAAGGAGTGTGTGTGTATGGGGTTGGGCGGTCAACCGAGGCTTTTTGGTGGGTCTGTTCCTCCCTGTTGGCCCTGTACTGCTTCTCCGCGTCCGTCCTGCCAAGGTGGGAAAGCCACCGAGGTTCAATCTCCGTAAGTGCATTAAAAAAAAAAAAAAATCGTTGGAGGAGGAGGAGGGTGTGTTTGAAATCAGGCTGTGGCTCAACACCAGGACATTTCCGCCTTTCATCTGCCGCTCTTTACCAATCGCCTGATGACTGCGACAAATAATTTGGTGAGCTAAACCTGTAATTTTATTCTGAGAGGGTGATAATCCATTTTGTATCGCGGTTCGCCTTGGCTTCGGAGAGAAAGAGACTCTGAGACTCCTTTTCCAAGCCGGGAGCAATGGCTCGGCTGCAGAAGGCCGGGAACTGGATGTTGCAGGTGGTTTGTTTTCCTTTGGAATTAGTAAATAAAAAGACCGGAAAAAAAACAGAGGGGAAAAAAAAAAAGCAGATGGATCCCTCCGAGCGGAGACTGATATATTTTTTTTTATCCTATTTTTATTTCTTTGGTGCATAACAAAAGAGTCAGGAGGTGGACTGACTAAGGGAGAAATCGGCTCACTCTTCGGAGAATACGCTGCCGGTTGCAAAGGGTTAAACAAGGGGGATTTTATTGATTGTGCGCCATTGGTTTTGGGTATTTTCCTTCAGCCGGTTATTAATCTCTTGGCAGCCAGGAGTCCTTCCCTGCCTGTACGGAGGAAATCTCTGCCCCTAGCCCCAGCTCTCTTTCGCAGCCCCATCTCCTCGCTCTGCTCCAGCGCTGGGATTATTTTTGTTTTCCCTTCTCCTTTCTCTGGGGTTCGTTTCATTTCCTCCTCATCCTCGCTAACAAGGGAAGTGGACAGATTTGGGTCTGCGGTGGCTTCCCGCGGTCCTTGCAGCCCGGTGTGCACAGCTGCCTTCCCGGGGGGACTTGAACAGCGCGACCCCTCCATTCCCCTCGCTGCAGGGCGGCTTCCTCCGTAGCTTTTAACCCACCGCAACAAAAAATACCCACCTTTCCTCCCCCCCACCCCCGCTTTTAACTGGGGCGAGAAAGCCACAAAAGTCCCAGACGGCCTTGCCTTCCCGCTTGCCCCCCTCCTCCCTGGGAAACCAAAACAAACCGGGAAAAGCAGCAAAGCAAAACCAAGCCCAAGCTCGTTGTCTCTGACAGCTCCTCAAGTTTGGAGGAGGAGAGAGGCAGGCACAAAAGCCCCTCGGCCCAGCCGACCGAGCCCGCGGCTCCGGGCAGAGGCCGCCCACAGTCCCCCCCACATCGGCATCGGCGCCGCGGGGACCGGCCGGGGGCCGCCGGAGGATGGAGGGGGTGGATCGGAGCGAGAAGAAAAGTTGCACATACCTTGGAACCTGTGGCCCAGATACCGGTAGCGGTGTATTAGCCAGGGGTAGAAAGTGGAGGGGTCCCTTTGCTGCGAGGCGAAGAGCGGGTGCGTGGAGTGCGAAGCGGGCAGCGGGTGGGCGGCCAGGGCGTGGGGAGGGGGCACAGGGTGGACTGGCACGGCTGGGTTCGGCGGGTGGGAGACTGCCTCTGCAAAGACCAAGTCCGGATTGGAGTAGACCCCCCTGCCAGTGGAGTGGAAGCCGTTGAGAAAAGGGTTCATCGGGCTGGAATTGGCATAGCTGAGCGCCGCCGGCCGGATAGGATCCTCGGAGCGAGACGCGGGCAAGGGGCTGTCTTTGGCCACCAGCGACTCGATGGTGAAACACCGCTTGGGTGTGGGCTGAAACATGCTGCCGCGGCGAGAGTCCCCGAACAAATCTCTGCCTGGCTCTCTCTGGTGCGCGGGGAGACGATCCGGGGAAGTTTGCAGCAGGGAGTGACTTGAGGAGGGATAGATACACACATAAATAGACAGGGGCTGGAGGAAAAGGAGGCAGCGGCAGCCAGCGGTACCCAAAAGGGAGACACACACACACGCACAGCGCGCACACACACACAGGAAAAAAAAAAAGTTGCTGGGAGAAGTTTCCCTCCTGCAAGGAAAAGGCAGTCGTCCCCCCACCCCCCTCCCTCCCTAAGTCCAAAGACAATCCATGGATGTGATCGGCCCCTTCACAAGTTGTGCAAACGATTTGTTAGTTCATGAGCCTAATTAGTGCTGGGATCACATAAACAGCTTCCTCTGAAGCCTGGTAAATGGCTTGATGATTGGTCGCTATTACTCGCCTTGAGGTTGAAGGGGGAGACTCTTTAAAGTGCGTCAGAGGGGAGGCGAGCGCCGGGCAGCGCCATAGGGAGGGATGGAGCGGCAGAGCGGCACGGATCGGAGTGCGGCGGGAGCGCGCCCGGCAGCGCAGAGGGAGCGCGCAGCCTCCCCGCTGTCCCCGCTCCGCTCCGTCGAGCTGCCCTCCCGCCCTCCTTCCCTCCCTCCCCTGGCCCGACGACCAAGGTAGGGGGACATGGGGCTTGGGGGTGGTACACAGAGGGACTCAGCGGGGCTGCGGAGTGCGCCTCATCTCCTCTCGGGGTTTGAGGGTGGGGGCTGGGGGGTGGTAGGGTCTTTCCACCAGCGTGACACCCCTCTCCCTGCCACGTCTAGGGTGCTTTCGGCCCTCCGAGGTTACCTTGATCAACCCCGGGGCGTCCGGGAGAGATGCCCCGCTTGGGAAATATTTCGTCCGGGTGAGAGAACGGGTCGCCCTCCTTCTCCTCCTCTCAACTTATTTATTCCCCCTTTGGCTCCTTCGCACTCCCTGCATCGCGCAGTGCGGAAAACAAAGCGGAGGGTAGCAGCACGATGAAGAGCCGAGACACGCCGGGATCCCGCAGACGGGACAGGGGAGCAAATCTCCGGTTCCAACCCTGTCCGTATTTTCGTGATTACCTTTGGGTCCGGGGATGATTTTAGGGCTGAGTTCTCCTCCTCCCATTGGTTAGGGCTGCAGAATAATTATGATCACATCCTAATACTCTTGGCTGGTGCTTACTGTTTATTGGTAGTTAAGGATCTATTATCTATTCATCAGCCTCCCATTTTTGCCAATTACATTCTTCTAAAGTGAAGTACCAGCAGGTATTTTGCACATTTACAATTAATGATAAAAAATCTGGCGTACTTTAAATCTATTACGCTGCTGTGTAATTTATCTTAAAGATGCGGAATTGCTAATGTAAATTAGTGTTTCTGTTGAACTAAGGGACGGGGAGAGTCTAAAAAAACAGTCTATCTTTTCTTTCCTTCGTTCTCGGATTTTGCTTTCTATTTTATTTCCACTTTATACGCATAGAATCCGTTACTCCGCTGCAGTAAAATACACTGAAAAATCGCTGCCTAAACGGTCTTCGCTCCTTCCCAGCAAAGGGCGAGCTGAACACTCTTTGCCTTCCCCACACTGTTCGCAGCTAGTCGGTATTTTTAACACAATACAAAAACGACGGACTATATACAAGTGACAGAAAATTGTCGGGCACGCCGGGATGTCGGTGTTTGTGCGCCTTTGTTTGGGGACGTGCTTTCCTTTGTGTACCCTGTGCTGGGTAGAATTTGTGGAGGGAGAAGTTGACTTTCCGTCTGAAATGTAAATGTGTTCTCCAGGCGTTGCGCAGCTCTGCGTATAGACAACCAGCTCCACACGTGCAGAGACAAAGTGAGAGAGATGTTTATACGGTGTAACTCAAGTCTTCTGGCAGATTTTGCAGCTAGGTGCCCTTCTTCCAGGTCTCCCGGGTCTGGGGAAACCTCTCCCGCGGGCGGACACCCAGGCAAACCCGGGCGACAGGCTCTGGCCCCTCTGAGCCGAACTTATTGCGGAGGGGAGAGAGGGATTTGCCTTCAGCCTCCCTCGTGCCCCTTGCGAATCCCTAATGTTTTAACTTTTTAAGTGTCCTCGGGCTTTTCCGCACAAATTTCCCCCCTCAAACAGCGATAACTCTCCTTGCAGAGATCTGGAGTTACTGGCATGAGCGAGGCTCGGAAAGTGCCCTAAATACGATGTGTGTTTGATGTTCTGATTTTGACTGGGGTCTTGGATCCTTAGGTTCTTTGAAAAGGAAAACAAACAAACAAGCAAACAAACTACACAACAAACAAACAAAAACTCCCCCACCAAAACAAAAAAACACAATCCACCAGAAACTCCTCCAAGGAAGAGCCGTATTCTGCATCTGTGTATTTACACTTCTCTGGGACTGTAGAATGAATCTGAACTGGGAAAACTTCAACTTCTTTCCCTCCCCTCTTTTTATTCTGTTTTTTTTTCTTTTTTTTTTTTTTTTTTTTTCTTTTCCAGACATCCTGACATAATCACAGGGATCCTTTGAAAACGGCATCAAATAATTTAGCAGTTGGGGAGGGAGAAATTATATCCGTGTGAAAAAAAACACGTCACACACGCAGAGCGGGAATAACCCTCCAAAACGTTCGATAAATTTCCCTCGACCCCCTTTATTGCCGAGGAAATATCCTCTAGCCTAAAACCCCTTCCCGAAGTGGGGTCCCGTTGCTCTAGAGCTCAGCAGAGGAGGCTGCAGCTGCAGCGGGGAGGTCTCTCCTGCCAAGTCCGATCTCGCCCGGGAGAAAGGGTGGGATCTCGGCCGCACCGAGAGGAGGTCTCCGTACTGCACTGAGCCCTGCTCACTCCCTGTGCTATGTCAGTAAATATACATATCTATATGGATATGTATGTGCGTGTGTGCGACATACATTCAGGCAGAGGAACCGCAAGCAGAGCCTTCAGGAGCATCAGCTCTTTCTGGGTTTTCTCAGAAAGAACACAGGCCGGGAACAGTCAGAACGAAAGCCAAGGGAACTCGGGATGCGATTTCCCAGGATTGTCCGCTTCCCTCTAAATTTCTGTACAACTCCCCCACTCGTCGCTGTGGCTGTTTCTCGTGGGCCCGGCGCTGCCCCGGTGCTACCCCATCTGGGGCTGCTGCGCTCCAGCCCAAGCTGTCCTAAGAGCATCTCCCGAAGCTCCTCTCTTGAACTTTTCCTACCCAGCGTCTTGACAGGCTGCTCTCGCTGTCCTCTTGGCGTCTAGAAGGAGAAAATCTGGCAGGGGCTCCCTTCCCAGCAATCCCCGATCTGCTCCAAGCGCACTTAGAGGCAGCCTCTCTCGGAGGGAGGGGTGCGCTACATTCGCAGTCAAATTACATGACTGGCCTCAGAGGCACTAGCTTCGGATTTCCAAATTAATACTCATCTTTTAAAGGCTGAGCCAAGAAGAAAATGCGAGGAAGGCCTCAGATGCGGGAGAGCTTGGGGTAAGATGGTTATTTATGGGCTGATCCAGGATGAACTTTCACGGGTGGGGGATGCCAGTGAGGGAGCTTTCAACTTCCCCTTAACTTTCTTTTCCAGGTGGGATTTGTCTCACCCTTCTCTCTCCTGTCCCAGAGATCCGTGCTCACAGCGGGGAGGACATGCGGCCCGGGCAGGTAATGTCTGGAAAGGGGGCTGTGTGACTTAAAGGAGTGGGTGAAATGCCTAATTAAATTAGTTTTCTGGACGTCCTAAATCCCAGTCAGTATGTCGAAGCGTGCTGAGAGCCCTTCACAATAGCGCAGTGCGTGGCGGGAGACGACGGGAGCTCGGGCCGCGAAGCGCAGTCCGGGAGAAGCCGTGCTATAAGCCTCCGAGCCGGGACGGGCTGCAGGGCTCCGTGAGAGCCCAGGATCCTGCCTCTCCGGGACACCCCGGGGACATCAGCTGAGCAGGTGGATTTTGTCCGAGAGAGTGTCACTGCCGGCCCTGGCTCCTCTCGAGCACCCGGAGTCCCCCGTGAACAGGACCTTGCTCTCCACTCAGCCAGGGCTCCCCACCGGGGCGGACACACCAGGTGCTTCCCACGAGCCTCCCCATAGAGGAGACCAGCCTTGAAATGCTCACACTCCCATTTCGGCCTTACAGAAAGCCGGGTTAGCTCTGGTGCCATTGCGAGGCCGTCTCATGGGCGGACGAGGGCTGCAGCGGCCGCGGGAGACCGGGAAACGGCCTCGCTGTCCCGGTTCCTTCCCGCTGGCCCCAAGGAATAGCAATGCAGGACCGTCGTTTTACTTTTTTCTTTTAGACGCTTAATTCAGAGTTGACTCAGAGCATCCTCCCTACCTCCCCCTCCCCTCACTCCTGACCCTCCCCACATGGCCGCACACCCCTGGTCTGCAGCAAGGGGCTGCAGAAGCCCGGTCCGGCGCTCGCCAGCAGCAGGAAGCCCCGATTTTGTTTCGGACATCTATTTTCGTCTCGGGAAGGTCTGACATGCGGTTCCGAAATGACGATAGTAACGCGGGACATTGGGAAAAAGATCAATCCCGGGGTTTCCACACCCATCCGTGCCAGACTCCGTCTCTGTTTCAATGTCAGCATGTGTGGAGGAAGCGGCAGGAAATACCGGGGAGCTGCGTGTGGGCTCAGTGACCAGCGCCGTTAAAAGAGCGCACCTCGCTAGGGCGAATCCGATGGATCCGTACGACCCTGACGCTCATCCCCACACATGATTCCTGCCAGTCCCTGCCCGACCTATGCCCGACCCATACCCAGTCTCTGTCCGATCCATGCCCGGTCCCTGCCCTTCCCGAACCCCCGCTCGCTGCGAGAGGCGCGGTGGCGGCAGCCGCGGGCGCGGGCCCTGGCGCGGATCCGCGGGGCGGCAGCGCCCCCTGCCGACCGCCGATCAGCCCCCACCAGCTCCGCCGCCGGCAGCGGCTTCGCACAGTGCCCCAGCTGCCGTCCCGGGATGCGAAAGCAGCTGCCCGGAGGGACCTGAGCGGAGAAGAGCCACAGGGAGCCTCAGGGCCGTTTTATACGAAGCACATAATATCTTTCCAGTTTTATGGAAGGGCGCAGAGTGTGCACGCACACAATCACATGCACCCACGCGTGGGTGTGCAAACACATCCACGCACTTTACATCCTCCTCACTGCTATATCCTTTGTCACAGTGCTTTATTTAAGCGCTGGGTTTTACGTACCAGGTTTGTTGGTTCTTATTAAATACGCTCCAACAAACCACTTTTTAAAGTATCCCCCCGGTAGAGCAGTTGCACGTCTAAAACTTGTGACTGGTGAGAAGGCTCCCCATCTGCTTCCCAACGAGGGGTTTAGTCCGTGCGCTTCCTTTCACACCTCGTTCCAAACAGTGGCTTGCTGCACGCTATGCACGACAACGTCTCGCTGTCCTGCCCGTTGCGATAAGGTCGAGAGGACGTTTTTTCAACGAGCCTGCCTTCCCCGCCCGGCCGGCGCGTTGACCTGCTGGCTGCATCCCGAAAGGGACCGTCTCATGGCCTCGGATAGGTTCGAGGGATCAGCGGTAACCGCACGACGGGGAGTTTCTTCCCGTTTCCAGCACCTGCGTGCTGAAATCTTGGATAAACAGGCGTTGCCCTACACCAGCCACCCAGGGAGCCCCTGAAAATGCCAGTTTCTGGCCATGTCTCCTCTGTAGAAACCTGTATCTGCCATGAGGGCTCTTTTCCCTGGATGAAAACTCGGTAGACTCAAAAGAATGTAAACTAAAATAGAGGAAGAGCTACAGGCCAATCACGGACTGCAGGTGTCTGGGCTCCGGGCATCCAACGGGAAACCGCTCATCGTCTCGTATGGAAAGAAAAGGTGTCCGAGACTCAACCGAGGCTGCGGCTGGGTAGGAAGAGCGTGAGAGGGAAGCTCTCGCCCTTGGTACTTGGTTTTCTTGGTGGCAGTTGATATATCTCAAACTAGAAACTCACTGTCCACGACACAAACCCCCACAGAACCCCCTGGCCTCCACGTGAGTGGGATGTTAACTGCCCCGAGTGGGGCGGTGTAGGGCAAGAGGGACCCCATAGATGCGCAGGGATGCGCAGGGATGCGCGGGGTGCCCCATTCCACCGGCTCTGTTCTTGTTCTTCTCCTGACCCCTAATTAGAGCTCCCCATCCGTGTCAGTTCTGTGCAGCGGAATTGGTCTGTTCTGCTGCCGTTCTGCAGGGGTTCTGGAAGGTCCCACACGGGAGCCCTCATCCGAGTCTACTCGAGGTGACAGATTTCCCGGCGGGAAGGATCATATCCGAGGAGGGACTGTAGTTAGAAACTTCCCTAAACTTTCCTCTGGACTGAACGTACCACTGTCAGTACAGGAGAGGGGACAAAACCCAAAACCAACATCAAAGCTAAAACATTTCCTGGAAAGCTTCATTTCTAAGGAAAAATAGAAAATCACACTGTTAGTTACAGCTATTTCTGATCGGTACTTTTTGTTACTACTGGAGCACTTTAAATTTCTCATACAGACATTCGATTTTGGTAATTATTCCTTTTTAATGAGCTCCTAGAGGGCCCGATCCCGCTGTCCCGCCAAAGCACGTTTGCTTCTCACTCCACTAAGCGGTTTTCTCGGCAGTAGGGAGGGTCATTCCTATTTTCTATGGGATCGAGTATGCAGCAGCCGGTGCCATGTGCTTGAATTCCCGTGGTGGCCCCCCGCAGCAGGAAGCCCCTGTCCGGCCTTGCCGGGGGCAGTCCCCGGGAAACCGCAAACTCCTCACCTGACAGCTGTGGATCCAGCCGCAGGGTCGGGCTTGGAGGAAAGTTAATTCTGCTGGGAGTCAGCTACCTCTCCTCCCTTTGCTCAGAGGTCGGTTCGTCTAGGTTTTGTTTTGTTTAGTTTTTTTGTTTTGTTTTGGTGTGTGTTCATGATTTGAGAAAATTTGAGCTTGCAAAGAGCAGAGGGTTCTTCGAGGGCATTCACTCTGCACCCTACTACTAACCCCTCCATCCACATCTATCATGAGACATCTATCTCCCCATGACCCGCATGAGGCAGAAGGAGTTTGCAGTGAAAGAATAACGTTCGAATAATTAACCAAGTTTCTAAAGTATAGAGATTCAATATTAGCACAGTGATGTGTCATTCAGGATACTAATTAATACATATTTCATTTTAAATCATACATTTCTTCGAGGACTTGAAGTACATAACTGCTTGCAGTGGCATCTTGAAATAGAAGCATAAGTATCGTGCTTTGACACGCATAACCTCACCGAATTCCTTCCCTAGCTGATGTCTGTTACCAAATATTCAATCTCACAGGGATGTGCGCGCTGTGGAAGCCATACCGAGTGTAATAAAACAGAGCTCCTAAAGAAAAATCGTCAGAGTCCGTGGATGTTTCAGTGCCGGAGGGAGTCTTTCTACATGCATAATGTATGTCAAACGTATACACGGGTACTTTTGCTTAAACTGTGTGTGCGATTCCATCGGGTTGCCGCTCCATTACGTTGTTTAGATTCTTCCATGCAACAACTGCATTCAGTCCCAGAATAGTTCCGAATTAAAGACACTTTTACAGTATTTCTTTTTTTCGTTTCCTGGAAAACAGGAAAAAATTAAGGAAAATCTTGTCTCGGAGTTTTATCGAACTTCACCTCGGTGCAGGGCACGAACGAGCGGAGTCCCTAGGGCAGAGGTGCCTGCCTTTCCTCGGGTCTCTTGGCTGGTCATTCTGCTTGCGGGGATGCAGCTCGCTCACCGCTTCTCGGGCTTTTTTCGTGGCAGGAAACACAGGGAAGGTCAGGCCTCTGCGGAGATTCACCGCAGAAGTGCGGTGCCCGTCTCCCTCCGCGCACCCTGCTCTGCCTGGCTAGCACAGGGCTGCGAGACGACACTGACCATGGTGCTCGGTCCACCACTTCACAGCCACTAGATAGCCCCATAAGCACCTAGCCGCACCAACCGATTGCCAGGGAGGTACGAGCAGTGAGGGGGACTGAGGCACGGCTGAGAGAGCACGGCTCTGCCCTCGAGCCGATGCGCTCAGCCGGGCACGGTCCAGGGCTGCCGGCTCCGGTGTCGGCGGCAGGCAGAGGGGTCTGCAGCTAATCCGGGGAACTAGCCTCCTCGCTTCCCTCTCCGGCCGTGCAGGCGGCATGAGTAGCAGTCGGGAATCGAAAGTGACCCCTCTCCCGACTCTTGCTAGGTCCATCCAGTCTGTTTGATGCTGCAGTGCAACGAAAGTTTGAACTCGAGGGATAATTTTCTCCATATGGACAGGCGAGAGCGCACACGGTGGTTCCCTCCAGAAATCGCCTATCTCCGAAGTTTTTTCATTTTCCACTGACAGTTACAGGGGGAATTAAAAATATATATATAAGAAATAAAATAATTTTTAAAAGATGATACGGTAAAGAAAGTGGTTTTAGGATCGCAGCTCAGAGAAGAGAGCCGGAGCTCCGGGAGGAGCAGACGAGCTGCCCACGCTCCTTGCCCCGCTGAGGGCTGTGGCCAGGGGTCGTGGGATTCTCGGAGACGGAGAGCTCCCCACAGTCAAAGGCAAGGGATCGTGCAGGCAGAGCAGGAGCCTGGACCTCCTTGTAGGAAGGAGTGCGTGAGGCTGCGAGGGGTCTGTTCCACACGCCGTGCTGCAGTAGAGCCTCACTGCTGAAAATCTGCTCTGCAGCTTTCCTGAGCCCCGGCACAGCGCAGTCAACTCCTGGGCAGGGCAGCCAAGCCCCAGGTAGCGCTGCCCGCAGCTCCCCGCATAGGTAGGGCAAAATAAAAGACCGCAGAGGCACCGTTGCAGGCAGGGGGGAGGGCCAAGCGGAGCTCCCCGAACCGCCGAGGAAATGGGGAACGGTGGCTGGGAGAAAGGCCACCCGGTCCTCTCTTCCCACCTCCCCGGGAGGCTAGCATGGGAGGGCTTGTTTTCCTTTCCGCTGTTATTTCAGGGAAAACGAGCGGGGGAGGAAGAGGAGAAGCTTGCAGCCGGGCCGCGATGAGACTTTGCAGAAAGAAGCCGAGCTGCGGAGAGGGGCGCAGAATGTGACACCCCCCTCCCACGGGCAGCGGGAACCCTAACAGTCTGTATAATGTATTTTTGTTTTTAAAAGGTATCAGTGAAACTAACAGCTTTATTTGTAGTTCGTTCCTTTCAGTCCAGCAAGCAAGTCCATGCATCAACAGGCGAGTATGGCCGATGGTACCTCGCCTGTATCACGACGGGACCGAGTTGCTCCATGAATCGATCTTCCAAAATTAGGACGGTTCCTTATAAACAAGCAAACCTGATGTGTTTATCTGTTTGTTTATTTGTAAGGGTTGTGCCGTTTTCGTTGCTCGCAATTTAACTGTGCGCTGCTGCCGCGAAGTCCTCTCCCGGCGATGTCTGCAATGACTCTGAGTTAAGGAAATACTACAGGTGTTACTGCGGTGCTTGGGAATGATTTCTCCTTCCTTCTCCCCTCCTCCTCCTCCCCTGAGGTATTTCCTAGCCTACCCAGATAGCTGGGAAAGAGTCCCACATACCCCGGAGCTGTAAACTGAGCGCTGAAATACTTGATCTCGCTGATCTTTGGAGAATTAAATCTGGCCTCATTTTACTGGAGGAAGCGAAGTCAATCTCGGAGGTTTTGCGAAGAAAGGCTGTTATTTCCTAGAGGATAGGCATTTAAGTTGTTAAATATTAGTTTTTAATTACATATTGTTCTTTTAAAAATAATATTTATACTTAGGTCTGTGCAGGTATTCAATTGAATTTTCAAGCCATCAGCTAATCATTCTTTACATGACTGACGGAAAATAGCCCATTGTAAAAACGTCTGGCTATGTTTCTTCAGCAGACGGAGCTTGAAGTGTTCCTCACAGTCCTCTGTGCCCCTCACAGAGTGTAGCGCCGGGCCCGGGGCTTCCTTCCCACTCTCCGCGGGTGCGGAACGGGCGCGGAGCGGGTGTTAGCCGTGACCTCGGCCTCGAACTCGCGGGGCTGCACGGGGGAATCGCTGGAACAAAACTTCTCTGCCAAGTACGGGAGGGAGAAGGAGAGGTTCTTTCGGGCAAAGCCACAGAGCAAAGAAACTAAAGAACTAGTGATAGTGAGGAAAACCACCGGTATTAAACACAGCCGTAAATCACCGTGGGGTTCGCTGCCCCAGGTCCCTGAGGCCAATCGCACCTCCAATTCCCCGGCAACAGGGACCTGGTGGCAGGGTCGCTTGCAGGGTTTGGTGGGCCTTAAGGCGCCCAGGGTGGGAACTCAGGGGCTGGGACCTTGTGGGGCTGGGACATGCATGTCCCAATCGTGATTCACGGCACAGGTGGAGGGGAGACCCCTTGGCTCGGCTCCTAGTGCGAGGGTCTGACCCTGCACCGCCGCAGTTCTGTCTCTTCCTCTCCCCATCACCCTCAGCTCTGCTTTTTACATAGAAATACCGCTACCACTTCCTTTTCGGGCAAGCCCATTTGCAAGCACTTTCAAACAGAAGCTTTGGCCCCCACCCCCAACAGCCTCCATCCCAGGAGGCCATTTTACAAAACTACATCCTCTCCTCACAACCCACCCCATCATCCNCCCTGGGACTGGGCCACCAGCCTCCTGAGCCATGGAACAGGGTTGGGATCGCTTGCAGCAGTGGGATTCAGGCCCCTGGGCTGCAGGTCACATTCTGCTTTATTGAGAAGCACATGGACAGGTAAAAACACCTTAAAACCACTGGTACAGACACTTAGCGGTAGAGACCGCTTGGTTTGGAAGTCAAGTTTGTGTGTTTGGAGGGGGTGAGAGACTTATTTTGGTGTGTAAATATTTCTGCTCTCCATAAACTGGCAGAGTGGATTAAAGTGAACATATGTGGCTCAGCATCTGTTTAGCTTGATGCATCTCACAGAGGAATATTGACTTTTCACCTCTAGGTCCTAAATGGGAAGTAAAAAGAGGTTGATATCCTCTATTCTGTTTGCAATTGTCTATCCCAGGATTAAAGAGATCTCCATTTTACTGGCTGTCTTTCATTTAACTGTTTGGAGACCAGAGATGGAAAATATTTGCCAAGAAGAAAAGAATAGCTGCATGGGATCATTTGCAATTCAGTGTGAAAACATTCTACCAAACCCATTTCTATCCCAATGCACTTGAAAAAATAGCACATAGCCGTCAACAGCCCATTCCACTCTGCTGGACAGCACGGAAAATTTTAGGCAACTAAATTCCTAATGGGAGACAGCAGCAAACAGCACAATCATGTCTTTGACTAAACTATGTGGCAGCTTTAATTGCTAGAAATGTTAGTAATGGCTAAAATATTACAGTTTTGGTAAGTGGGAGCCTTCCCACATATGGTTAATGGTATAGCCTATATGGACAGAAACCAACTGAAGCTTTAATTTCAAGTGGCATATTTGGAAGTGCAGAGGAATAACCATTTGGAAGCAAGTCAGGATAAAAGCAGAGACATCCAGCATAGCACACAGGGTGTGTGCTTGAGAGAAAAACATCCAGAAACAACTGCTTTACAAATTGACACTGACAAAGAAATGAGCATCGCTGATGTTAAAGTACCTTTTCACTGTTGCTGCTACCATGGGCAGATCATTTCATGTCAAAACATGCTTCATAAAGCATTAGTGGAGCTGACCACCCTCAAATGGTCCCCAGAGCCTTGGTTTCCTTCTTGTGAAGAGCTCTGCTCCTAAGGGGGGAAAGAATTTTCCTAAGAAAATTTTCCTAAGAAAATTCCTGAGCTCCTCAGCCTGCTTCTACTTGTGCTGGTCCCAGGTCTGTAGTTGGACAGTGCCCACTTGTGGCTGACCTTGTTTGAAGCAGAAGATGCAAAAAGTCCCTGCAGGGGGGCAAGACAGAAGACCCTTAGAAAATATGGTACTTGACTTGTCCAGAGCTGATTCTTGCTTGGTTTAGACACCCCAAAGTGGACAAAGGAAGAAGGGAATTAAAGGCATCTGCCTATCCACTCCACATTAGAGCTGCATGCAAACACCCAGGACTCCAGAGGAATCCCACCTCTCATGAATCCCATCACTGCACTATTCACTGGAGTCACATGCAGCTCAATGGAACTCTGATAACCTGGAATCTAAAAGGCATCCTGGAGGAGTGTTTGGTTATGGATTATTCATTTGCTTTGCAATAACTTAGTGTTCCCTGTCAAGGATTAGGTCTTAGTTACGACAGGCTGCTTTTAAGTGCACAGATGAAAATCCTTGGCACAGGGATCTAAGTATGAGGGCAAAGTGTTTGTCTCAAACAAAGCAAGTGCGGTAAGCAACAGGTGAGAAATGGTGAAGCTGAGGACAAAAGGACACTCCTAACTTCAGTGTTCTGATAATGAACTGTTTTCTGCTTCGGCTGAAGTCAGTGGCGTAATGATTTAATGATCCCATTTAGCTCTCAAACAGTATTTCTCATCTCTCTTCTTTTTTTTTCTTTCTCCCTACAGTTTTAAACAAGTGCATTTATTATCATGCAACACTCTACTTTATTTGGTGTGGAGACAGAATCTTCAAGAATGTCAAAAAGTAAATCACAGGACAAGTCTTAGAGGTAGAATGTGCAGTCATGGTGAAGGTGTCTCATGTAGGCTATTTAGGAACTACATTACAACACTTATTCTCTGAGTTCCTGCATCACTATGAACAATGCTTCATTAATGCTTCCTATAGAAAACCTCCTTTCGTGCTTAGAACAATTAAATCACAGTATCGCAGTATGTCAGGGGTTGGAAGGGACCTAGAAAGATCATCTAGTCCAACCTCCCTGCCAGAGCAGGATCACCTAGATGAAGTCACACAGGAATGTGTCCAGGCAGCTCTGGAATTTCTCCAGAGAAGGAGACTCCACAGCCTCCTGGGCAGCCTCTTCCAGTGCTCCATCACCCTTACTGTAAAGAAGTTCCTCCTCGTGTTAATACTAAACCTCCTGTGGTCCAACTTGCTCCCATTCCCTCTTGTCCTAACATTGGATGACATTGAGAAGAGCCTGACTCCCTCCTCCTGACACTCACCCTTAACATATTTGTAAACATTAATGAGGTCCNCCTCCAAGCTTGGTATCATCTGCAAACTTGCTGAGGGAACACTCTCCCCCTTCATCCAAATCATTAATGAATATATTGAACAGTACTGGACCCAGCACTGACCCCTGGGGCACACCACTAGTCACAGGCCTCCAGTTAGACTCTGTTCCACCGACCACAACTCTCTGGGCTCTGTTCTTCAGCCAGTTCCCAATCCATCTCAATTCACAGTCTCCCAATCCATACCTCTTAAGTTTGGCTATGAGGATACCATGGGAGACAGTATCGAAAGCTTTGCTAAAGTGGAGAAAAACCACATCCACTGCCTTCCCCTCATCTATCCATCTAGTTATGCCATCATAAAAGGCTATATAATTAGCAAGCCATCAAAAATTGGCCATGAGAGCTCAGAGTAGGGACCCAACTACCAGATTCCCTTTCTGACAATGGTGCTCTGTAACCCATAACTATGCTTAAAACAAAGAAAACTGAGGCCCCAGAGAGACTCAATCACACTAGATTTATTTATCAATATTGATTCTCTTATGATTAGATTGGAGAGTCTCAGACAAGGGGTAAGGAACTACAGCTCCAGCCACACCTTCATCTTAATCAAAACCTGCCAGTAGCCAGGGAAGCTCACTGAAGTGAGCAGAGAAAGTAAAGTGCTTGCAGATATGTATATCCTAAGCCATATCAGACTTGAGACTGCACCTTAACCAACACTGAACTTCACCTTCAGCTCCAAGCACATTTCTTGCTGTCAGTCACATTCTGGGTAAGATGCAGACTGTCATTGTTTCTCAGCAAAGGATTACCTTGCAGCTTTCTGTCAGACAACTTCCTGAGCCATAAATATATTTGGCAATTTAGATCAGAAATATTAGCAACTCTCAAAGAAAAACAACACACACAGGCAGCCAAAATACAGTAAATAACCAGTCAGACCTCTGCTATGCAAATACTTTCAATAAGGTAAAGCAGAGCTACATCACCTTCAAAAAGTTCATTAAAATGTTCCCTGGAGGTGTGTTTTTTACCCACAGCAGTTAGTTTTCAGGTCACTCTCCATGTAACCTGCCAGAGATTGTTGGGTGCCAGCTGTATTATTCGGTAGGATTGTTTGTATTGCTGCTTTGCCAGGCAAGCAGACTCCATGGCAAGAGACAGAATGACAGAACAAAAGGATGGTCCCTGCCCCAGAGAACTTCCTGTCTTAATCATAGATATGAAAGAGAGGGGAAAACAATAAAAAGGAAAAGAACACAGCAGGTGGAGACAGCGAAGGGAAAAGAAAGGATGAGACAGGACTGATTAGCGTGATACTGAGCGGCCTCAACACAACAGCTGTGATCTGGCATCAAATTCTTCACAAAAGTGATGGCTGGATGGGGCTTATAGGGAAATTGCCAACACATTTTACCACATGAGCCATACGTTCTGTGTCACAACTGCCAAAAGTGCTTTGGGGTTGTAAGGATGGTTTGTGGTTGTGGCTTGGCAAAAAGTATAAGGAGGCAGAAGTGTGTGTCTTTCAGCTGTACTGATATGCCAAGAATAAAGAAAAAAAATTAGCAAGGCTCTCCAGCTCAGTCTCTGTGACACTATCGTAAAAAAGAAATGTTTATTTATAACAAGAGAGTAAATTTGTGAATCACAAACCCTATCTGTCAGCCTAAAGTGGTTTGGAAGAATCAGTTTGAAAGTCTCTTCCCCCCTCTATTCATGCTGCAATTGCAGGCAAAGTCACTTTGTGTTGATCCACAGCCCACACAGTGCTCAGCAGGCCTGGTTTTTGAAGAAAGGCTGGGAGCAGTGTTTGGGAGCTCCTAGTTCCTGCAAGGAACTGCCAGATGTTCACAGGAGGTTGTCACACAGTCAGGATAGGAGCTGAATTGCCCCAGGTTTTGGGTTTTTTTGCTTGCATGTATCTGGCACTACACATACCTCAGTTTGGAAACCTGGACCTGCATCAGGTTACATTTCTATGTAAAAAAAAATCATTCATGTCAGTTTGAAAACCACATCCTTCAAAACATTATGTACTTCAGCATTCTTTTGCTCCCCCTCCACTCCATGGCCTCTAATTTAGTAGGATTTTAAGAGCATCATGTGCTTGAACTCTGAGCTGCTTCCAGGCATCTAAAAAAGTAATTGGAGTATTTAGGCTTTAAATGGATTCTCTTTTCAATCTAAATGGTATCACACATCAGAGATGTCAGTATGAGTGGTTGAAGAGAGATTAGAGATTCTCCTAAACAGTCTGGTAATTAAATCATCTATACATCCATGTATTTGGTTGAAGAAGCTCTGACTGCCCTAGGCCTCATCTCCTCTGGGCTCCCACCACCTCAGAGCACATGGTATAAAACCTCATCTTGCCTGAAGACATTGGCTGTCAGTCCCACTATCAGCTATTCATTATGGTTTTCTCAGGACCTCTCCCTGAAGGAATATTGTTTTGTCAATGGAGACTGCTGAGCCCAAATTCAGGCAGTTGTTTCGATGCTTGACTGTAGCCAGAAGCTGATGGACTTGAACACTAAAAAAACCCTTCAGGATTTATGCCTTCAGTGTTTTGTTCCTCACATACAATATCTAGTACCTATCGACCACTTACAATAGGAGTATGGTAAGTAATGTCTAAATTCTGCTCCAAGTTCAGACCTGAGAGTAATTGTTATAATTAAATCACATTAGTTACTTTTTAGTTTCTTTTCCTAAGCTCACAAATTTTCTTTTTTTTTTCAGAAAACAGGTAAAACCAAGGCAAGAATGGCTCTGCCTCACGTGGGGTAAAGGCTGGTATCACTGCAAAAAAATGGCTGAGAAAACACACTCTGCCCCTCCAGAGTCCCCCTGCCACTGGACAGGTTATCACTTGAAGATAACAGTCAGCATCAGGCTGCTCACGTCACATGGATATCTTGCACATACACTCTTGAGAAAGTCTAACCTGTCAATATTTACAAAGCAAAAATATAAATAAAATCTATCCTTCATCTTTCTGTTTAGCTAATTGTGGACCCACATATTTATCTTAAAAGAGTGCACATCTAAAGTAGACTTCCTTGATAGTGAGTGACCCAAATGATCACACTTCAATGTTCTTAGCTATCAGCCTAGGTTTCTTTCTTTGCTTACAGAAGAGCTGCTGCATGGATGTTCTTACTTTCTGTTAGTGGAACTAAATTTGGAGAGCTGGGTACAGGCTCACTCCTGATACAGAAACAGAGACAGGCCCCTTTCCTACTCCCTTCCTTCCAAAATATATCAAAAATATGAAGAAATCAACAACTTAGGAAGCAGTGCAAAAGTGCTATGCTGTCATTGTACTTAGTAACATGGAAATGGCAACAGCAGCTCTTTTGCTCACTGCACGCTTCTAATTACAGTAATTGCTACAATAACTCAGAAATACACCATCTCAAATACACATGCTCAGTTACACCAGTAGATAATAAGATTTTAAGGCCACCAGCATTGAATGTAATCATATCAAACAACCCTTAGCAACCTTTTTGTCTTAAAAATCTGTTAGAATTCCTGTACTTTGTCATTATGCCTGTGTGTCCCCCTTCAGAGTATGCCAGAAAGAAATGTTAATCCTAAACAATGACATCTCCTGGGTGGATTCTACATTCTGCAACATCAGTTTCCTTCTGCCTGGGAAGGATGCTGATGACTCACATCACCCCAGTAACCCAAGGTAACTATGCAATACATACAGTGACTCCAGTGGGTTCCCCAAGGGCATGTGTTCCACACCCTCTGCCACAGGTCATGAAGCAGCCATGTGTTGCTGACCATATGTCAGATAGTTCATATAAAATACTGAGCCTCACAGTTAGCATGTCTCAGCCACCTGGGCTTGGGGCATGCACATCATCAAGGGAGAAAATCCCTGCACCTTAAGTGCAATTTAAAAATTGGATCAATGTTTTTCAGATGCTCCTCTGCCTTGCCTTGAGCTAACAGCACCAAAGCAGTCATGCCCAAGGACTCCAAGAGCCAAATGGAGGAGCATAATGAACTGTCTCTCTTTCAAGTATCTGCAGCCTTTACATTTGCTGTTTTATTTGGGCTTTCTGAAAATGCTCTTCAATGAACTGAATTACTTTCAGTTGTAAATCTAAGATGAAAAAATGCAGTATTGGGCATACCTGGCTCGTCATCCCTCAAGTAATATCCATATGCACATTCCTTCCCCTTGCCAGTCTCTCTTTGCTCATGATTCCATTGGATTTTAAGCAAAGGATATTGCACATGGTAGTAGCACTCCACTGGTCACAATTCAAGGCAGCTGGAGATTTCTAAATGAAATACAATATGGGAAACCTTAAAACAAACAGAGATGCTTGGACTTTTAAGTACAGAAGTGTTTGAGATTCGCTAAATATTCACAACAGCTCATTCTTTGAGCTTCCAAAGCTTGCTGGAGGAAGCAGGACTTGTCATTTAGTAGACTAATTATAATGATTCATTATTATGATTATTAATTTTAATCATATAATCACAGTAATGATTAATAATTATAGTCATTACTATTTATATTAGAAGAGATCCTAGAGGCCCCAGTCAGAATAATGAGCCCCATTGTGCTTCATATGGTAAGGAAAGATGATTAGAGGCACCCTAATGGTATGAGGAGTGTGGTCAAGGACCCAGAGCCTGCAGATCTGAGCACTCTGCTTAATGCAATATGCACACTGCAGTGGGGCACCATGTGAGTGTGAAAGGAGATGTGAATTCCTGTCACGAATGGGGTGTCAAAAGGCAGATGATACCCTAGGGAATGGCAACAGGACAATGACAGGGGAAACACAAAGTGACAGTTGCATCTTAGAGAAAGGACCTGCAGCTGCAATGTTTGCAAAAATAGTGTCTGTGTCTATGCAGCTCCTGGTTGTCCACTTTGTCACAACCTCATGCTTGGGTGAGATGGGGTACTGTGACAAGCACTGCTTAACTGCAGCCTTTTGCAATTCATCAGGCTATTCTTGCCCAGTCAGTTCATGTAGATATACTTCTTCAGTTGTTTTCCTGCCTGGACTTGTCAGGGACTTATTCCGTTCTCCTCTCTCTTCTCCAGTACTGCCTCTCCATCATCTACATGATCTAAACTTGGGACTCAGAGGTGTAAAAGATCACCCATGTCATTAACGTGCCCCGTATCATCAGTCCTTACCATATGAAGCATGCTGGGACCCACAATTTATCATTTTATCATGTTACACTATACCTTCTGCCAAGCAGGGGACAACAGCCTTTCTTGCCTGCCTAGGCACTGCCTACAGTAATTGCTGAGCCTGCCACCCTCTGTAGTACACTTTGTTTTCTTCTGGAGTTCGCTCTGAAGCAGTTTAACACAGTGCATGCTAATGCAATTGTCTAATATTGCATGCTTAGAAGCCTCCTGAAGCCAAAGTACTACCAAAATTACTGGGCCGTAAGTGTAAAGATACGGGGGTGTGTGTAAAAGTCTTTGCAAGCTTAAGCCCTTGGTCTTTTGTTCTACCTATACATAAATTGATGCTCTCTTGCCACCTCCTCATATGTGTTTGGCTTTGAAGATACAAAAGGTAGGGAGCTTTACATCCAGTGCTGTAATTTCTCAGTTCTTCTCCAGCCTGTTCCTAAAATGAGATTTCTCTGTTCTTCTAGTCTAGTCCCATGTTGCTTGCTTAACCAGTAAAAGCTACTGGGATTATTGTATTTAGAGACTACAGGACAGATTCAGCTAATGAATTTTGAGCCAGTCTAACTTAATGAACTTATAAAGTGTCTACTGTAGCTCAAGTGATAGAAACAAGTAACAAAATCCTTTTGAAAAATGTTTAAAATCCATTATTTTAGAAACTGGGGAATATAAAAAATGGTGATGCTTTACCCATGATCCCTCAGCTCCCCCAAACAGGGGAAGCACAGGTGACAATAAGATTATCTTGCTATTACCAAACACTGAAAGCTGGTCTCATATTGCACAGGTAGATCTGCTGCAAACTGCATTAGGAGAATTAATGACAGTCTATTTGTCATGTGGTGACACAATGCAGAAGAGAAAAACAGGAGCAGCCCTGGAGGTGTGATAGTTCTTTCAGCAACATAAGAAAAGAGGCTGGCTGGTGTTTAGGTACAGATGCCCTCTTTCTGCAGGACAGTGGTGCTGTTTAATTACGCATTGTCAAGTGATTCTTCAGGGGATTAGTTTATTATTATGAAGCTTTACATCCCTAGATATTCTCAGTAAAAACTTCTACGGAAAGAATATTGAAAGCTGGAAAATGAAGCTTGGGAATGACCAAGTTAAAGCTTTCTTACAATCCAGTCCCTGATGACGTGATCACATATGTATGTCAAGCAGAGAGCGAGGCAGAGTTGGATGCTCCAAGTGAGTGAGTTATGGTGGAGCCTTATCTAATTCACTACAAAGGTTGGGTGGTATGCACTCGAGGAGACATGTGGCTGCACAGCAAACAATGAGCATAAAAATAAAAATTGAACAGCTGCCTCATTTGCTAAGCACGTCCATCTTGTACATTTAGCAAGCCTGGGCTCCTGCAGGGGTAGTGGTGGTGGAAAGCATCTGATCACATTAGCTATATATATACACTGCATGTGGATACATCAATATTGGATGCTTTATAAGGCTGGGATATGTCCTGGACTCCAGACAGATACAAGAATAAAAGACATCTTAGAGAATATTGCATTTTTGGCGACATGTGTTGGCTCAAAGGAACTGTAAAGGAAGTAAATTAAATGCTACTAAGAATGTATGTATTGATAGCACTTTTTTTGTATAAGGATCCCAAAACACCTCTCAAAAAATTAAGCTTCACAACATTGCTGTGATCTAAGTAATAAGCATTGCTTTTTTTCTAATGTGCAAAGTGAATCAGAAAAAAGATGAGGTGCTTTAACCAGACCATCAAGAGTAAGAATGTCTGAATTTTAGGCTCACATTTTAACTCTTAGGCAAACTGTCTTCTATGAAAACTTCCAAGGAAGCTATTGATTTTCATGCTTCCTTGCTCATCTCCAGCACTCCAGCACAGAGCTCAGGCATATGGTAAACTTAAGGCCATTGATTGTTGGCTTGAGTTTCTGAAAAACCTTTTGGCGTGAAAAGTTTTGAGCCAAAAAAAGTAGGTTTATAAGAGCATTGGTCATTTTACCAACTGTGCCTAGAATTTCCTGGACGTTATGAATGTTCAGCTGAATCCCCAGTGTCAGATTGCATTAAAAGACTGTCCTCAAAAAGGAACATTCCAAATTTCCATGATCTTTGCCAGTTTCCAGTGATTTGACGTTTATTTGAGCTATTGTGCAAAGTTTTCTGTTGAGTCAGATCATTAAGGACTAGCTGCTGGGACCACAGAGTGTCAGCAGAACATAATTCATCTATGGCTAATAGCAGTGCAGTGTATGAGATAGGTAATGCTTCTTCATGCCAAGATAGGCCACTAGGAAATTTGGTGCTTGTTTGTTTGTTTTCCCACTAAAACAGGAATGAAACATTCCATTGCCCCGTTAGTTATCTGTTGGATCTCTTCAGGAGGAGAAATTTCTGTAGCATTTTTCTGGGGTAAGAAGAGGAAGAAGCAATATATGGATTTTAAAGAATTCTCCCAGTACCCTGTTTTCTGTACCACCTGTGCTGCCTTGAATCTTTTTTGGTTTTTTGGCTGTTTTAGCTTTATCTTTCTGCATCCTACACGGGCCCATGCATCTGCTCAACTTCTGCCTTTCAGTCTCAGACTGTAAAAAGTACCCATACCAAATTCTTTTCCTTCATAATAGAAGAAATACCAAGATTATGCCTCACTTTTGTGGTATGAAATCCCCTGGCTGCACAGTCAGACCTGTGGGTCTTGGAGGGCACATATGCTTTATGTGAAAACAGCTTGCCCATAAAGTAAGATTTTTTTTTAATTTCTTTTTGTTTTTTCTTTTTTTGGTGAACTGTTCTCAGAAGTAAAGTACACATGGAGCTCTAATTAGATTTTACCTCTGTAGATTGGACATCTTGGCTTCAAGATAAAGCTTGCATTGACTTAATTGCTTAGATCTTAAGCTATGCAAGGCAAAGACCTTCTGTGCTTGTGTAATATCTAGCAGTGCTGGAACCAGACTGAAGTTCCTTAGCAAGACCTCAATGCAAATAATGAATGCAGCTACATAAGAGGACATTGAGTGACTCATTCTAAACCACAAGATGTTTGGACTGCAAATAAAGAAAGATATGTGGGATATAATCTGCTGTTGAGTTTTAACACAATTCCTGGGCTCGACACAGCCAGAACAATAGCAGGCTATAGATTTTGTTTCTGTCCCTGACATTTACTAAGCACTGCAAGACTAAAACATTTTGAAGGTTATATCCAATGTCCTGTGGAACAAATGACAAATGTCAACTCTTACACTCTTGCAAGATCTGAGGAGGAATAAGACAACTCTACAGACAGAGGCAAGTTTATTATTACAAATACCTTATTAAATCTAAATGGTAATGGCATTCCAATTAGCTCATTGTTAGGAATCTTTCATGTTTGACTTTCATTTAGACTGATTACGGGAATAATGCAGACCCTGTATAAGTAATTGGCACCAAATAAAAGCATTTGAGCTGCAAAAACCCTCCTAGAGGCTGTGCTCTTTTAAAAAAATAATAAATAAAAGCTTCCTATCTTTCCCAGCTCATGAGCTTTCTCTGTTCAACATAATAATGAGACAACCCATTGAGTCTCCTGTGGGCCTGGTGGTATCAGAGCTCCCTTTTTACCTACCCTTCTCTTCTCAGGAGCTGTAGGGGGGCTCCTTCTCTTTTACTCTCTACCATCCTCTTCACTGCTCCCTCCCTCACAAACCTTGGCACTGTTTTATTGATCCTGCTCAACTGCGGATTCTTTCATACCCAGATCACAGGCTAGCCTCCGTCTGTCCCACACCCTCCTTCTCCTCCTCCTCCTCCTCCTCCTCCTCCTCTCAGCCCTGCTGGTCTCTCCAGATGAGCAGCTGGGAACATGCCTTTCAGTGTCCTGGCTCCTTGCTCCTTGCAGAGAAAAAGTGTTTTCTTTTGCAGCAGAGCCTCCATGAGCCTGACAGAGGCTATCAGTGACTCATCACAATGGACTCCTGCTTGCCTCCTTCAGAAAGGAGGATTTGGGAAATGACTTTGAAAGACTTTGCTGTGACCTGGGACAGAGATTTTCCTATCTTTCCCTGGTGGAAGGAGGTCCAGAGAAATGCACCTACCAAGGAGTCACTCTCACCATGGAGAGAGCTGGAGCACAGCCTTTGGAGAGCTCAACCAGGCAGATGAGTCCTGTTTTCCCTCTATGTGTTAAGTTCCAGCTGGGCAAGGGTGGACCAAGCCTGGCTCTCAGCTGGGTGTGGGCTGAGGAGGAAACATCCTGTTGTGAAAGACATTGGTTTCAGGGAAAGGGATCCAAAACCATTGCCTGGAGCCCCATCCCCTTAGGTGAAGAGAAGGAGCAGCAAGAGCTGTTTGGTGAGAATAAAGGCCACAAGCATCCATCTCTGCCAGACCTCCCTTCCTCCTCCAATTAATCTGGTGCCAGTCCTGTCCTGTTTCTGAGCACAGAGGCCACAGTAAACTGCAATGTAGGAAAGCTTTCCTACCCTTTGGCCTGGATATCCACCTCACATCCTGCTCTGTGCAGGGGCCAAATGCAAGCCTACTTTTTCTGCCCTTTCCCACCCCACTGTGGGTGGGAAGGAAACTCAGCAGGTGGGCTGCAGGGACCCAAGACATACTCCAGCCTCTTCCCTACCACTGGGATCAAGCTAGGAGCAGTGCTCTGGATCACAGCTTCCTGGCAGTGTAGACATAGCATGTGCTAGCCGTATGACAGCGTGCCAGAAAAGGTCTCTCTGGTGTGGGAAAGGCAAGGATCAGCAGTTCCTACTTCTGGCTTCTGGAGGGCTCTTCAGGGTGAGCTGGGAGCTACATGTAAAGCAGTAGCAGCAGGATTTGGGCAAAAGCTGGAGAAGTAGATGATAGCAGCAGACAGCTGTTACATACAGGCATCTGTGACCGAACTGCCTGAAAGCTGGGCCAAAGTCTGTCCTGCTGCTTTTAGAGGAGCATGGTGGTACCCAAGGCAAAAGGATGCTGGAATAATTGGGCAGTGGAGCAGGGCACGGAAAAGTTGTGAAATCCACATCCTTGGTGGTTCTCAAGACACAGATGAACAAAGCCCTGAGCAACCCTGTCTGAATTCAGTATTGACCCTACTTTGACCAGAAGCTTAGACTGGAACTCTCTGGAGGTTCCCTTTTGATAGTAATTGTATGGCTGAATATTGGTTGGGAATAGCTATTTTTGCTATCTCCATTTAGTGAAAGCATCTTTTTAATTTCTGAGAGTGCTGACTGAAGAATCTCTTCCATTACTGGAACTCTGCAGTGTTCAGTGAAACTTGCCCATGATGGAGGGTATTGTCATGAGGTTGCTGGTGGTCCCCATGCTCACCAGACAACCAGACTGCACATCAGCATGGTAATCCTTTGCATTTGGTCTGCAGTGCCTCTGTAGGGTTGGGGATCATCAGCCTGCTGGTAGAATAACTTCCTTCCTTCCTTCCTCTTGCCTGTTAAGAACTGGTGAGTGACCTTCCTGATGAAATTAGGGAAAGATTTCTGTAGGTTTGTCAGGACTTTTAAGTCCTTCTGGGCTGTAATGCTTAGCAGACTGTTCATGTTGGCTAGATCACGGTCTGGTATGAAAATCAGTAGTGTTTTACATTTGATCTACCATAACCTGGCATCACAATCTTGTTAGAAATTAGTTGCCTTCAAAACAAACAAAAAAAGAAGTAACTGGCTCAAAAAACTGTGGCAGGTTAAATGATGATAAATTATGGACACGTCTAACATGTCTAACGAAAGCACATAGCTAATCAGGTACTTAATAACTTTCCTGGACTGAATCTGGGGACTTTCTTGAACAGAAATTGAAAATTGCTCCAAAGCTGAAACACATAAACAGACCTGTACAAGAGAGTCTGTATTGTGCAAAGGGGAAATAATCCCATGGATGGCTAAGATTTAAATTAACTCTGATTTTTATGGGACTCTTTGAACCAGAAACCATGACAGAACTTTTAATACTAAGATGGCAGTAATTTAGGGATTGCTGTATTGTCAGGCATATTTATCCTACCTTTGTATTTGTGACTGGTTTATATTTACTTGTCACATAAAAATAACCAAGAATTCACTTTTACGTGTTTGAGCCATTCTGATGAGGTATGTGTGGATAAGAGCCTTGCTGTCTGTCTGCAGTAATAAAGATGAAAAATTTGCTGACATCCCAAACAAGCTGTAAACTGGGTCGTTAAACAAAGTTTGTTTCAATACTTAAAATCCCTGCGTTGTCATTGTAAATTAGGAACTTCAGGTGAACCCTTGGATGTGTCGAAGTCATCTGCAACAGTGGATTCAGAGGCACTAACTGGCTAAATAGCTACAAAACTCTTATGAATAACCCTACTTACACTTCTGTCTATAAGGTTAACCAGAAAAGAAATTATGCAGGGTAAATTTTTGCTGTTTAAAATCCATAAACCTTACAAATTATATTTACCTTTAATTAAAAAGTAGACACATTAGCCATTTTTCTGCGCTAGTTCAGAAATTCTCTGCAAGGTGTTTAATGATGATCTTTTTATAAATAATAAGATAGTTAGGTAGGGTTGCCTTTAACCTCATACTTTGATTTGTAAGTTTAATAAGTTTTCGAACATATTATTAAGAATTGGGGGCGGGGAAGGAAAAAAGGGAATAAGGAAGGAAAACAAAGAATTGAGGTGCACTAATAATACTCAGGATTGATACTTTTCCACCCTCAGAGCTGGATGAATTCCCTGTGTAGCCCTTGAAATTTACCCCTCTTATCTGTTTCAGAATTAAATCATCTGCTTATCTATTCTGTATATACATACTGTAGTCTTTATCACAGAATATATGCTCTGTCAACAAACTAGAACCTATAGCCAGAATGATTAGTGATTTTAGTATCTGGATTTTGACATGGGGCTCCTCACAGAGAGCCTAATTTGGGTTGTGATTTCTTTGTTTATTCCATGCGTTCTGGTAAGAAGCATATTAATTGTGAAGAAAAAAAAAATAATTGGAGGCTGCTGAACATTAGATTCCCAAAGCTGACATGAATTCCAAGCACTGGTTAACCACCAAGACAACTCTGTACTCTGCATATACCAGTATTGACTCATGGTCTCTGAGGGAGCTCCAGGAAAAGATATGTGAGACAAGTCCTGAGGAGAACTTATAGATCAGAAACAAAACCTTGTTTGTGCGTGAAAGCAGACCACCAGGCCAATGCTGTTCCTAAGCCTTGTGTTGATGAATTGGCACCATCTGGACCAAATTAAGCCTTTTGGGATAAAGGTAATAAAGCATGGAGGGCATGAATGTATTGTTCATAACAAGCGAGTTCAAATGAGAAAGATGAGATAATCAGGCCAGTGGGAGGTGAAAGAGGGAATTCTGATGATTATAGTTATTTGGAAATCCAGTGAAGGGAGGATCCCTATAGCTGAAAACCATTTCCACACCTAGAATTTGTGGAGGATGAGGTTTTGGTGGTGACTAGTTCTTTGATGTATTTTCCTTTCCCCGTCTTTATCTAAGCTTTGCTTGAGACTCAACCAGCAGCTTGCTCCCAGGTGATGTTAATTCCTAGATGCTGTGAGGAGCTATCAGCCAACTTCTTAAAACACTGTTTAATTAGCAGTGATATTACAGTTTCAAAATGGAAGCATATACACAAAGGGCTGGAGTTATGAATTAGAGTAAGAGAGGATAATCTTCAGAGAGACAGCAAGAAGATGCATTAGTGCAGTGCCCAGACATGCCCATGTACTGTGTTTAAAGCTCTCCAAGCGATGAGTGTGTATGTGGGAAATTTGACTAAAGGCTCACATAGCAGAAACCAAAATAAAGCAAATAGAAGAAAGGAGAGGCGAAAAGGAAGGAAAACCTAAGACTTAACTCCCCAAGCCTCTAGATCCTATGCAAATTCAGACATCAGTAGTGTTCCACTGGAACAGGTTGTTGCACCAGGCAAAAGTTAGACAGGAGGTTTCCATGTGTGTGGTTGGATGGAACAGCACGAAGAAATACATGTTATAATTGTCTTACAGGTCAGTAGTCTACTGGTACCATGTATGTACTTAACAAGATGTAGTTTCCAAATGAAAGTAATTTACCACAAAGGCAGAATTTATTTATTTATTTGGTAGCTCCAGGGTTACAAATTACCAATTAGGTATTTTCTTCTCCTGTGCCAATGGACCCTCTTTTTTTTTAATATCAGAGTTAGAGGAACACATCCAGTAATAAGCCTTGCTCCCTATCCCCCAGCTTCCACTTGACAAAACCAAACCAGATCCGAGTAATGAGTCAGTGAGAAAACCAAAAGATGTTTGAACAGCCTGTGTATGAAAGACATAGCTGAATGGTTTGAGCAGATTCATGCCTGACACTGAAGTTCTTCTTTGGCAAAAAAATGAAAGGCATGATGGGATCATCAAATCTTTCTTTGCCTAAATTACAGTAAGGCAAGGAAATTTGTAAAGATTTGACTGTTAAGTCAAATAAGGATATTTGACAAGCAAGAATGGCTCTAGTTTTTAGTAAAGTAGGCACAAATGAAGCTCCTATTAACCAGGAAAACCCATGTATTTTATATATATAGACAAAATAGATCTTCAACAATAAAATATCCTGATGAATTCTCCTCCATTTCCTGCCCTTTTCTTAGAAGAGCAAACATAGCATTATTGCATTTTAGAAGTCCTTACTGCTTTGTTCCCAAAATCCACAAATTTTCATTAATTTTCCTTTCTTCTCATTTACAGCTTGAAGGTCCATTTATGTTTTCCACAACAAGTTACAAAACCAGCCCTATCTTCATCTTCTTTCCATCTGGAAAGGATGGTTTTGTCCAAGATCTTCAAAGGGGAGCTAGCCACTTGAGTACCTTTAGGGATCCAGTCCAACCAACCCATTAAGAGTTCAGCAGAGGAAGAGGTGGTACCTGCTAAACATGGGTGATGGAGAACTTCTCATGGGATTTTCCCAGGATTGATGTTAGTGGTGACAAACATGCAATTGGATAAGTCACAACTTGTAAGGGAGATCCAGATCCTCAGAGGTACCTAAATCTGTTGGGCTCAGATCCTTGGAGCAGTGGAGGTATATAATGTCCACTGATTGCAGAGGGTTAAGCACTTCAACCTCCTTCTCTTTCAGATAGAAAACTGAGCAGACATCTCAGACTCTATCTGCTATAAAACAAAACAGGTGACTATACAACAGCCCAGAAGAAAGGAACAAGGAATGATATGGGGCCATCAAGTACAAATAACCAAGCAGAGCACCAGGCTTGCCAAGGTCCTGCTGTATGACTCACTGAAGTCAATGATTTCCATAGACTCTCTCCTGCCTCTTCCCAGGGTGAGAGAAAAGCAGTCCAGAGGCATTAAGGTAAATTCATCCTCTGGTTTAAACAAGGTTTGGCCAGGGTCCAGGCTGGCCCAAAGTAAGCCTCTGGTTATATCAACAGTTGTAAGTAACTTAGCCTGTGTCAAAGTGCAAATGACATCTCTGTCTGCCATGTGCAAACCCTGCAACAGTAAAGATGTCATTAGATACTCCACATCTGAGGCAGACCACTCTTGCCAAACCAAGGTCCTGTAGAATTTGGCATCCCTTATAAAGAGTAATCTATTAGTATTTATTATCATTACTATGTAATATTAGTCTTCAAATTGCAAGCAGGGGAGTTGAGGTTGTGGATAACCTGCAAGCCAATTGAATTTCAGGAGGAGAAAACTTCTGGACTTCCAGAGCTATTTCTCTTTGCTCTGCACAGAGTATTCCCGTCTGGCTGAGCAATATGTGGAGCTAGGGTGACAGCCTGTGGCAAAAGAGAAGAATTTCAATATCTTAATTCTTTTGATTTCCACTTGCTTTTGATCTTTTCTCCACTTCCTGCTTCTCAGGCCAAAGGTAGTAGTGTGGTGGTTGCTACCATCACTCCTCATTTGAAGGATGGGGAATTGCTATCCTGTGTCTCTCCTTTCTCCTTACTGTTCTACGTTGGAGATTTCTGGTGCTGCCTTAGCTAACAGCCTATTTGACAGAAGGACACTGCTTCTGGCTTTGCAACCTGAAGGAAATAATCTTGTGTGTGTCTTTGCAAGTGCCACTCCAGCAGGATGCCTGGTTGGCTCATTTTGACTCCAAAAGAGGGATGGAGCAGCCTAAATCTCCGTTCTGCATTTTTTCATGTTTTACTTCTAGCTTATTCCTCCTTCTGTCCTGTTAGAGGCAGCTCATGATGAGGTCTTCTAGTTGGCAGGGGAAAACCCAGCTACCTCAAGAGCAGGGCAGCAGTCTCTGCATTTCCAGTAACACTTTAGGTGTTTTTCATTCCCAGAATGTTTATTTTGGGTCAGGATTTTCTGCTTCTTTCTCTTTAGCAGTAGAGTTAAAGAAAAATGAATCTATATTCTTTCTATACTCTGCCCAAATTAATCAAATAAATTTTCTTTAAAGCAACACTAAATGAGTCACAGATGGTATTGCCCTTTTACAGGTTGCAGAAATCACCCATTACAGTTCTTTTAATTTATCAGTGAAGGAAAATAAGATGGCCTCTTGCTCCCTTTGCAGTAATAATCAGAAACAGTCTATTTGGAGTTTAATTTACCCCAAATATATATTGATAGTTGCAATGAGGAATATGTGACCTCTTTGAGAGTCACCAGTGGATGGAAGGTGGATAGCTTTTATAAAACCACCTTTAATAAAAAAGAGTGTTATATGGAGTATGTTCTGTGGTGTATTTAAGCATATGGTTTCCATATCAGGAGCTAAGATGGCAAACATATGTTTTACCTTCGGACAAACCTTTCTTATACTCATCACTCCTTGCAAAGAGAAAGCTGTGAGGGATTTATTTTATTTTATTTTATTTTTTACAACTCTGATTATGTGGAGCAGCCAAAGAAATGTCACAAGGAATGTAAAGCTTGCGTCTCGTTCGCTTATTTTTTTCCCTCCTCGTACAAAGAAAGGAGGAGTTGACATTTGTCCCTAGGCTTAGCCCTTGCTCTCCCGGCTGCCGCCCGCTCCCGCTGGCATCACTCGAGAAGGGACCAAACTAGGATGAAGCGAAGATCTGCTGCGGCCCCGAGCAGAACTCTGCGGGGTGGAGCTGGGCTTCCCGCGGGATTCCGAGGGCAGATCCCTGCCGCTGGATCCGCTTCTCTGGACCTGGAAAGAGCATCTGCGGGCGTGCCTGGCCCTTCCCGGGGGTGTCAGGGCTGATGGTGCAGGCAGGGCTCTGCCAGCGAGGGCAGAGGCTGGGGCAAAGGCTGGGGAAGGGGCTAGGGTAGGGATTGGGACTGGGGCTAGGGTAGGGATTGGGACTGGGGCTAGGGTAGGGACTGGGCAGGGACAGCGTTGGCTGCTGCCGCTCTCGCCGGTGAGGGGCTGCCTCGCTCCGCCGGTGATAAATCTAGCGGTCCCCTTGCTTTTTCGTCACTTGCCTAATCCTGTGCCCTTCTTTTCATGTGCGGTAATTGCTAACATCTGCTCCCGCAGCCCGAGCCGTGCGGAGTTTGCGAAGGCAGAACAATGGCAACAGCTGTTTCATTTCGCCCCGGGCCAGCGCTTCCTGTTCAGTCTGCATCTGCCCTTCTGTGTCCAATTTATGGTGCTGGGTTTCTTTCTTTTCCTTTTTTTCCCCTCCTTTCTCCCTGTGACCCCGCTATATGTTGAAGGGGGATTTGGAGGAGCGCACGCTCCAGCCTGTTTGCGGGACCCTCTGCCCATCCCTGGGCTAGGCAGAGTGGAGCTTGGCAAGGGGAAGCCCTGCCTCTGCAAACGAGAATAACAAATGTCGGGGGAAAAAATCCAAACACCTCCATATAAGATTAATGAGCAGTAAGGCTGGGCTGCGGTGTGAGGCAGGTGGCCCCTAAGCACGTACATCCCCACGGGGAGTGGGATGGCCAAGGTCCAGCAGGGGCTGACTGGGACTGACCCCAGGTCCACAGTCTACAGAGGGCACAGCCCATAGTGATGGTGGCATTTGAAGTTGAAGATCCCCAGCCTGACCACCAGAGACCTTGAAGATCATCAAGTCCAGCCTTTGTCCTAGCCCTAGCAACTTGCTTAATGATGCCCCCCAATGCAACATCTCCCTGTCTCTTAAACACCTCCAGGGATGGTGACTCAACCACCTCCCTGGGCAGCCTGTTCCAATGGCTGACAATCCTTGCAGCAAAGAAATTCCTCCTAATGTCTAGCCTGAACCTCTTCTGGTGCAATTTCCATCCATTTCCCCTTGTCCTATCACTCTCCACTAGGGAGAACAGACCAGTCCCTGCCTCTCTACAACCTCCCTTCAGATAGTTACAGAGATCAGTGAGGTCTCCCCTCAACCTTCTCTTTTCCAGGCTAAACAGGCCCAGATCCCTCAGTCTTTCCTCATAAGGCTTGTGTTCTAAGCCCTTTACCAGCCTGGTAGCATCTGTACCCTCTCCAGCACCTCAATGTCCCTCTTGTAGTGAGGCCCCCAAAACTGGACGCAGTACTCGAGTCATGTTCATACTCAAGGTCTGCAAGATCAGCTCTTCTAGCATGAATTTGTCCTTCCCTCCTTTTTTTCCCCTGAGAAAGCAGCTGCATTGTTTCCTGAGTTAATTGTATCTTTCTGGGTTGGATAAGGCATATCTCATTTGAGGGGGAGAGAGATTTAATATGAACTTCAAGCTACCTTCTCTGTGCTACAAAAAAGAAATCCCTAATCAGCACACTTGCTAATTATAATGAAAAAAAAAAGGTGGCGAAATGTGTGTTTTTCTAGGACAACAAAACCTAAAACCCTCTTTTGTTTATAAATACAGGTTATTTTACTGGTCCAGAGAACCAGCTGTTTTCATAGGCACACTGCTGAATTTTATCATTGTTTTTCTTTCAAGCCAGGCACTGAGCACATCTCCAGCTAGAGATCAGCTTTGCAGTGGTGTGAACAGCTGCAGCATGGTGGAGGTTACCCACTCATCCCCCAGCCTGTCCCAGGGTCATGACAAGTGATGCTGGGAAACATGAGAATGCCCTATCTCCTCCTGAGAGCCTCAAATGAAGATAGAGTAAAATACTCAGTTTTGTGTACCGATTTGATTTTCTTTCAAGAGTGAAAATTAAAACAATAAATAGTAAACAGCAGCATGGATCTGTAGCTACTGCTGGTTATTTCTAGTGTTCTGGAGACTGTACAATTATTTTCCCAAGTTCTGCTCTAGCAGAAATGGGATATTCCCTCCTCCCTTCAGGTTTGTGCTTTCAAGGCTGAACAGTTCATCCCCCACAGATACATACTCACCCCTCGTGAGATCCAGGCATGGAGATGGCCTGGCCATTCTTCTCCTCATCACCTGAATCACCAGACACCGTGTGTCTCCCCCATGTGAGCTCTTGCAGCCCAAAAGGAGCATTTAAGCCTCCTAAGCAGCCTCTCTATTAGGAAGCAGCAGCTGGGCTGTCCTGGAAACTCTGGAGCAGTTACAGAGCTTGTCCAGCTTCTACATCCCCTACCATTCCTAAAATAGGCATATAAAACAAAAATGAGTCTTTAATGGATTGACAGGGTGGGGAAGACTCCTCTTGAAGATCTTTTCCAGTATGTCCTGCTCTGATTTCTCTTCCTTTAGGCTTTCCACAGGGAGGCTGGCCTTCAGTCCCTGAAGTGGACTGAGCTGCTCCTTGGGGTGTTCACTGCCATTAAAAGGAAGACTGCAGTGTTGCTGGCTTCAATTTTACTCCAGGTCTCCAGGCATAGACATTAGATTTTTTTATAAAGCTCTAAAAGTAGAGGTGTGGGAGGGAATGACAATATTACACTCCTTTGATTATTCTTTTTAGTATTTAGGAAACTCTGAGCTTTTGGAAATTGCACTAAGGGTCACAGTAGTAGGAAAAATAGAAAAAATACTTGTGGATGCAAGTAAGTCCAAAACCAGTAAAACAACAAAACCAAAAGGCCTTCAATGTATGATTTCTTTTAAAGTCTCATGATTATTTAAGCCAGACTTTTGATTTTCAGTAGCCAGTTCACAATTTCAAGAGTTAAAATCACCACAGCTGTTAGCATGGTGGCACTGACCACCCTTCTCTATCCTCAGCAAGTGAAGTCTGTGGCAATATTTTATTCAAGTAGAAAGGCACCTGAAGGATTTTAAGAGTGATCACTCCACAGGAATGGCACAGACATGTTTGCAAAGTTCCACACACCTCAAGAAAGACACTACCTGCTCATCACTAGCAGTTAAGGACAGCTTACTGAAAGGCTGCCAGCAATTTCTTCTGAGGGGAGATAGCACTGTATACATTTAGTGAGTGTATATGTATGGTGTGTGCATATATATATATTTCTAATGCTTATTTATAGCTGATTTATCTGGGGAAGGCTAGGTGGCACTGAACAGATATCGCTATGTTGACTCTTGCCTGCAGTGTTCCCTGTTTATGGAAATGTCTCCAAGGAGATTATTACCATTATGGTGAATGAAGGTGTCTCATATGACAATGTGGAGTTACAGACCATCTGTAGGTCCTCTGAGACCTGGGGATTATTCCCACAGTTTCAGAAACTCTGTCCATAAGAGGTTCATGTCTTCCTCATGAGGAGCGCACACTCTGCTCTTGCAATGTAAGCATCTTGTATTTTTTTACTTAATTATAATTTTCTTCTAGTTTTTACAATTTGTTTTCAAAGTGGCACTAAAATATCTCTTTCTTTCCCTCCCCTCAAGCCCTTTTGTAAAAAAAAGGGGTATTTTTATTTTTCACCCTGGAGCTAGTCTTACATGAGGGGCCAGGAAGAAATGTGGTCACCTGTGTGTCCTGTCCTTGTTCTTCCACTTGCTGACTCTAGGGCTGATTTTGTCTTTGGTGCAGTTTTGTTTCTGATGGATGGTACATTAAGCCCATTTGGGTCCCAGAAGGTCATCTAAGCCCAAGAGTGAGGCAGCCCTGATCTCAGAGGCAGCCCTGTGTTTCCTGGAATGCATCTTTCTCCATCACACACTGCCTATTAGGGATCAGTGACAAGTTCCTCTTGAACTGGAGAAAATCCAGAAGGTCCAGGTCTTGCCTTTTGCCACAAGGCTGCCATCCAACTCTCCCCTCAAAAATGATCAGAGTATCCAAAAAAACAGCTACTCCATTTATTTGGTCTTTTTTCTGGTCTATGAGCAGATTCTTGCCAGAGGCATCAGTACTCATTCTATGGATGAAGTCTCTTGCATCATGATGCTAATACTTGACATTTTTTGAGCCAGAAGTATAGCATGGTGATTTAGCAAAGGGAAAGACATTTTCATGTGGCCCTGATTTGAGAGGTACCTAGGGTTTTAGTTCATGTTGATGTATTCATGGGTCACACACAATCACAGGTCTGCAACACAAGTTGCATGCCCTGTTGAGGATGTCTGCTTTGAGCTGGAGATTCCCCTCCTTCCAGCACATGCAGTTGGGTGCATTGGTCCCTGTAGCCTAGAGCCAAGCTGCTATGCCATGCTGCCTTGTTTGATCACACCTTTGTTGTGATGACATCAGATCACATCATTACCCTCTATGAAAGACCCAGAAGGGCATTCAAAGCTGCTGATCACACAAGGAGGCCAGGGTAAGTAGCTGCTGACAGATTTATAGGTTTTAGTCCAATTAAAATGCTGTTTATTGCCTTTAGAAGAGGTCTGTTTGTTTCTAATTTTCGAAGTAAGTTTGGGAAGTGACTAACTTGGTAGCAAATGGTGAGTGTGGAACATGAAATTTTCCACTATTATTATTAATTAATAAATATTATTAATAAATAGCCAGCCTCAGACCTCATTCTTCCACTGCAGGGTAGGAATGGAGGACACCACCCAAAAAACCAACAACAAAATCACTTTGCTTTAACCAGGAATGGATGTGTTTTGAGTTTTTCCAGTCTATTACTTTCAAGCATTCCTGCTGCTCTTCTCCTCAGCTTTACCATCAGCACAGCAGCAGACACCACTTGGTAAACACTCTGTGGCTGTTAGTGATGGAAATCACCAAATACATATAGGAATACATACCTGTGTATTAATACTGCATAGGAAGGAGGCAAGCACCTGCAGTGACCTCTGAGGGAGCTCTCAGAAGTGATGTGCAGGCTCAGGAGCAGCTAATGCCAATGTGGTATGTGCCATTGATGTTTTAACCTGTCACTTCTTGTTGCCCTCACAGCTTCTCTTCTGAATGCTGAAATTTATGTGTTTTACTTGTTCGTGTTGAAGAGGGGGTGAAGTTTTGAGGAAAAAAAGTGCAGTTGTGTAGATGACCATGTTTATCTCTGGCTAGCAGTGATGGGAACCTTGGGTGAATAAGAAGTGTAGAAATAACAAATCTTGTTTGAGAGATGAGGCTAGAGCTGGAATTGGGACTTACAAGCTCTGTTCGTAAGTTGGTGCAATTTTGTTGTGTGACTGTGGGAAAGCCACTTGGATGTCAGCTTTTCTACTGTCCAGAAAACCTGGAAAATGAAGTTATTGTAAAACTTAGCTATTTATTTATGAAGGACTTTGAGAGCCTCTGGTGGAAGATACTGGATAGCTGCATGATTCTCTGTGGTTTATAAAATATACATTGATCATGATTTACCCAAGGCAATGGCAGTAGGTTTTAAAGAGGGGGGAAACCCAACCAAAATATGGGATCCTAATGCTTCCAGATCTTGGAGATGTCCACATGTTGAACTCAGACTCAAAACTAGTGTGTTTGAGGAAGGCAGAAGGAAGACCATAAGCCACCATGTGAGCCTTGAAGTTGCGAGAAGCCAGGGGCTCAACCCCATCTCCTGCCTGGTTGTTCTTAATCTCCTGCAGGAATGTGACATTCCAGAAAAGCTCTTCTCAAGGTGATGATGGAGACCACTGCCAAAATCCAGTGAGCTGTACCTTTCCTCTACCCTGAATCATCTGCAATAATCCTGGAGGCAAAGAAAATAAAAGATCAAAGGGGACTTGAACCAGTGCTGGCTTCTGTAGTAGCTAAGGCTCTAAATGCTTTAAAGATTATTCTGATTGCACACTGTTTGGGCCACGAGCCATCCTTTTATTACTTATCCATGTACAAGATTGCTCACTGATATTCAGTTAAAAATATTTTTTCTTTTGGTCTAATCCTATTTTTTTTTTTTGCTAAAAAAACAAAAAGTATTTTAGTTGAATTTTTTTTCCCCCAAAGTGAAACGATGAATGTTGTTTCCCAGACACATCCCCAACATAGGCTAAAGTATCAGAAATGATGTAATATCCAAGGAACAAAGTGATCCCAGAGGCTGCTAAAACACTGAGCCATTGGAGTAAAAGACTTTTAAAGTAAAATCCAGGCTGCTTTTTGTGCTTAAAAATGGTGGGACTGAAAAGACAGAAGAGTTCCAACTCACAGAAGTCATTGAAATGTGCAGCTGTTACCCCTGAGCCTTGCTGGTTGTGCTTTTAACTTCACAAAACTTTTGCTGGCAGATAATAGTGGGTTCAGAGCTGTCCCTGTCAAAAGCAAATCTGGGTTAAAATCTTGTTCTTGATTCAAATGCTTAGGAGCATGGCTTATTTGAGTCTCTCCAAAGCCTTCAGGAATCAGAAAACCAAACCCATTTCTGTCTGTCTTTTGTGGAAGGGATTACCTGGGCAGACACTAAGTGTTTCCTTTGGAGCCAATGGCTGAATCCCAGAAGTATATGGGCACATATGGAATGGCTCTGCATCTCCAACCATCCAGGCAAGGGGCTGCCTAGGCTCTGCTCCTGCTCTGTGTGCACTGGGGTTCACTGGGGTACAGCAAAGCCATATGAGGGCAGAGGCATGCACTTGTGATGCCAGGATTTACTACAAGGGTATGGCAAGGGTACAGTTAGGACATGGCCAGGAGAGCTGCTGAGGGAGGCTGGGATTCAAGAACATCTCTACATAGGGTGATCAAGCACTGGCCCCTGCACTGGATGGAAACTAAGCTTGCAAACTCTTGGGCTCTTATGTTAGACATTATGCCCAACCCAGCTGGGCTTTCCTGGCTGAGCAGGGTGTCTGTGCTGATGTGTTTCATATATTAAGTATCAAGTGATGCTTATAGTTTACATCAACGCTATGTTGTCTAGTGAAAAAACAGTGAACTGAGCTGGAAATATGGGAAGTTTACTGAGTGGAGTGGAAACTAATCTTTTTTCACATGTGGAAAAATCTTGTCTTTTGTAGGCAAGATGAAAGTCCAGCAAAAAGGGAGGTACACTGTCTTTAGCCAGGCTCAGGAGAGATTAATCAAAACTTATTTAAAAGGCTCACAAATACAAAGTGATTACATCCCTTTCCTTTTTACCCAGACAGTATCCACCTTCTCTAGTGTGTTTAACTGCCTCCTTTCCTCTGCACGAAAGAAATGTGGCTCTGTTGGATGTCTCAGGCACTGCTGCATGAAATGAAAGCTGTATTGGTTTTATGTCTTTTTTTTTCTCTCTCTGTTTGAGTATTAAATGCTAGGAAGATTGGTAAAGATTTCAGGAAAACAAATTGACATTTGGCCTAATAAAATATTGTACACAGTTTTTCCTTTCTGCTCTGTCTTGGCAGAAGAGTGTGTGAAAAGCTCAGAGAAGAAATATTCCATTTTTCCTGGAGGGAGGCAGGAAACTATTAACATACAGTGCTGCAGCACAATATCCTGATATGCCCTTTAAAATAAGCTCATAAAGACACAAAAATGTGACATCTGTACATTAAGATTAAATTCAGAAATCACAAATGTTCTGCTAGGAACAGCTCCCTCTTAAGCAAGATTTCTTGTTGTCAGCTCTCACAATTTTTTCATGCCATACACGACACTTTCCTTTAATGGTCCAGCTGCTGAAAATATACAAAAAGGAGAAAAATATTAGATTTTTTGTTTTTAAAATAGGGTTTTTTTTAGAAAAGTATCTTTAAAATATGGTAAACCTAACTCTAAGTTTTCAAGTTCAGACGGTAAACAAAGACAGAGCCCTAATTATGATGCTTTTATTATTAATATAATCCCATGCATTTGGGGACTTTTCTCTTTCTAAAACATTTCAGTACTAGCAATCCCAGAAATTGTCTGTCAGCATTTTGGGTTGGAGCAACGTGGTGGATTGGCAAGTCTTCCTACCCCTTTGCATCCTGATTTCTGCATCCCAAGGGCTGGGTTAGTGCTCAGACAAGTTATCAGTTCTCTTTCCCAAATAACAGCTCCCCATATGTCCACAGGGCCATCAGTACCCCCAGGGCCACGAGAATGACAACTCTGACTTCCAGTGTCCTCTGCTCCAGCCTAGTCCCCCAGAGTGACCTGCTGGCTGATGCCATCATTCTCTGTCTAGTAAGTAATGGGGATGGGCTCTGGAAGTTAGCACTCCCTTGGCAGCTTTCAAAAGAGAAAGTCTGGATCTGACTGCAAGCGGTCGTTTCCCGCTGTTAAAAAAGCTGAGCTTCTGCAGGAGGCGAAAAGTGCAATTTTATCAACCTAATAACTCAGGGGGGGTCAAAACCTCCTGTGTTGCAATTCAGTCATGATGGCTCTCAACAAAATTCTGTGGCAAATCAGCGGAAAGATAATAAAATACAATTTACTATTAAAATAAAAGGCAGAAGGTGTGGTGGTTTTATTCTCTAAAATGATCCATTTGTCAGCTTACTGAAAGTTACTGTTGTGTTGCCAGTTCACCATGAAGCAGATGGCTGCCATTTTGCAGGGCTTGGGCTGTAGGAGTTGACAGCATGGTTTCTACAAGCTCCAAATAAAGCATTAACCACTGCAGAACCCTGTAAAAGGATAAACGGCTTGAAGTAAAAAAAATGCTGATAATTTTAACCTGCAAAACTGGAAATGGTCAGTGCCATGACTTTGGGAAGATTTGTGGCTCTTTAATTTGGGTCTGTGGAAATTGAGTTTAGGGGAGTCAAAGAAGAGCAGGAGAAGAAATTACAGCAGCAACAACAAAAAAGCCCAGTGACTATAAAGGAGCTGAGTTGTTCTGCCTGGAAAAGAGAGAATTAAAAAGTAATGTTTGGCTAAAGGAAGGCCCCTCCACTCAGCCCAGATGAGCAAAGCCAAGGAGGGCAGGAGGGGCAGGGGACTGCAGTGAGATGAAGAGATTTGTTTCTGTCAGTTCTCAAAGGAGAAACCAGGACTGATGAGAAAACATCCTGAATGCAGACCCTGAGAGAGGAGTACATGGGAGCACTGATGAACTAATCCAGTTGCATTCTGGGGTTGTGAAAGTAAATTCTGGCATCTGTCTGGCTGAAGTGCCCAGGCAATAGAGGACACCATGCTGGAACATCTGCCACACTTGTTGGTCTTAGATTAAAAATAGGGCACCGACAGGAGTGTCGGAAGAAAAACTGCTTTTACTACTGTCTGCACCAAGTGAGTGTATAAACAGCTACTGGAACCCAGCAGAGGAAGGCTGTCAGCCTGGCAGAAGCTTGGTCAGATTTTCAACTGATGTAAATCAGGAGGACTCTGTTATTAGTGCTGAACTGGCTTACAACAGCTGAGGCTCTAGCTCAGCCACTGAAGTGGTAAATAGTGCTGACAGCAAGTTGTGGCTTAAACAACCTTAAATGAACTCCATTAAGCACTCATTTCTGAAGAGAATGTTGTTGAAACCTGGAAATGAGGCTTTCAAAGGTTTAACATATTTGTCTGTTGTAGAGGATTTATTTTGAAACCAGATGCACTGAGAAGCTCAGTGTCACTCCACGCGGCAGGAGAGGCAGCATGCTAGGGACAGATCCTGCTCTCTCTTTCCTGCTGAAATTGCAAGTAAACTCTGCAGAGTCAATGTCATCACATTAGTGTCAGCAAGATCAGAGGTAGGGCAAGCTTGTGTAGTTCTTTCCAGTGAGATGGAGACGATGACAAGCTAAAACCTATCTGAATAATTGAAAAATGTTGGTGATGTTGCATTCTTGGAAATAAAACTGGCACACGTTCTGCAGAAATCTTGACATGGCTGAAACAATTGATTATGACAGGGTTGGGCGAAGAAGTGAAAGCAGACTTTTGTGGATTTGAACATCTCACAGGCAGTTTTTGTAAAAGACATAGCAGGCAGGGGCAGAACCATCCAGTAAAAATCAGGGCAGTGCTACTTTGGCTGAAGTTTGCCACACAAATTAGGCAGGGGAGAGCTCAGGACACAGGGCTGACCAGGCCACTGGTAGCAGGGCTGGGGCTTCACAGGAGGCAGATGGAGTTGCAAAGGCATTAGCTGAGCAGTAATAGCACAGCCATGAATGACATCCAGGCTTGTTGGGGAAGGAGACATGCCTTTATTATAGACCACTGATCATAGTCTCAAAGAGAAGATGTCCACTGCAAGAAGCTTTCTTGCAGGACAACTCTAGTAAAAAGTTACAGCCGACAATACAGGCTTGTGAGAGGCTGGAAGGAGAGAGAAATAAGGTAAAAGTGAAGGGACTTGAGGAATGCCATAGATAGTGGAGATTTCTAACCATATACTATCCTCAGAGTGCTGTAGAAGGTACAAATCAAGGAGGAGACAACTTCTATCCAAAGTATGTGCTGAAATTTAGCTGACATCATTTAGTTTTGAGGAGTGTGAAAGTAGTTTTTAGAGTTCATTGGGTATGTTTAAATCCTAACTGATCCTTAGTAGAAGGATTGCTACTTGCCTAGACCTTTATTTCCTCAAAAATAAATGATGGTAGAAGAAAATATGAGCAAATGTTTTTTGCAAGTCAGATAACAGAAAATGTATTGCCTTCTAATGGCCTGCTTGTCTTTAGAGCTGGTTCATTCAGTGCCATAGCCTTTAAGAAAGTCATTGAAAAAGAAGCTGGCTTCCTGGAATCACAATAGTGTGGATGGACATGTTCCATCATCATGTTAAGGCTCCTCATTAGCCCACATTCAATTCCTTGGCCAGATCCAGCAAAGGACAGAGGCATCTCCAAGAAGAATTTCAATAGAATTCCCAAGAATTACAATGGAATTACACAACAGTACAGAAAAGAAAATTTGTTGGTTATTATGGATTGTATTTCTGTGGCTTCCAAACAAACAATCTCAGTGTAAATATTCCAAAAGCCATTGGAGTCCATTCTGAAAAAGAAAAAAAAAAGCAGACACAAAACTCTACTCAGTGTATTGTTGTTTACTCCCTCAATAACCTTTCAAAACCCAGTGCCATCTAGAAGTGCTAGCAACACATCAGAGAGATTATGCTATGAAGATTTAGGCTAGAGAAAACACATATCATAGGCTGAAGGGAAGAGCAGGTGACAAAGGAGGTTTCATTTCAGCTGGAGTATCTGGGGGACAGGCTTTTTCTTTTTTCTTAGTTTATGCCATCCACAGCACAATTGAGGCCCTAGGGCTCTTAGGCTTGAGTGCAGTAGAAACGATAAACACCAATAACAATAAGGTCTAAGATATTTTAAGGTTGGTTGTTTGAAGGAAACCATTATGCATGCATCTTGTGGCAGTGTGAACACATAGTCTGTATGCCTCAGATTGGGAGGGTTTTTTGGTGAGTACTCAAAGCTCTTTGTTTTTCAACTGAAATATGCACAGTTAAAATGGCATGTCAGTTGCCTTTATCTACATTGATGCTGTTTTTCAGACTGCATGACCAGCATGTTTACTGTAGGGAAATCATAAATATGTTTCATTATTCACTCCTAGAAATATTGATTATGAAAACCTGGGTTTTTGTTGGTTCCCCCCATTAGATTTCTTCTTGACATGAATAGTCTTTGTCTTTTGTTTTCCCATATTGCTGGAGGATGGTAGCAAAACCATTAATGGATTTGGACCAGCAACATGATTTAAAGGATAGGAGAGGAGAAAAAAATATATCATCTTTCACAGCTGAAGCCAAACACTAATTCACTAGTCAGTCTATGACACCAACACTGCTGCCAGAAGATCTAGTGTTTCCAGAGACAAATGAGCCACTAAAGGGTAAAAAGTCTTTCCCAATGTGGTTTAACCTGAGACCAAAAAAGAAATCAGCTCGTGCAGATTACCAGATCAGATGTCACTAAATATTTTTGCCTTACTATCATGTAGCAAAGACCATCACAGGAGTATGCATTGCACATAAAAATATTTTTACCTCACAGTAGGCAAGTACTACAGTTAAATGATTTTTGTCCACATTCAGTGAATCAGAAATCAGAAAAAAACTTCATGGCAATCAAATATAAAATTGTAAGCATTAAGTGAGCCTACAAATGCAGAGGTCAAACATACTATAAAACCACAAAGCAAAATAATAATATCAGTCACAAGCTGCATGAGGAATCAATACTGAAATGTGAGGCCTTTTAATCATGGGATTTTTTTAAACAGCCTTGGGGGGGAAAAAAAATAAAATAGGAGTGTTTAATTGCAAGAGCAATATTTGGTACATGTGAAGTTGAAATTCATTTCTGAAATCAGGCTTCCAAAAAGAAAGTAGGTCAGACTTAGGATGGTGTTAAGCAATAGAGTTTGTAGCACTTAGATTACCACTGAGATAAAGGGCCCTGTTTATTAAAGTTAATTCATGTGGCTTGGTCTATTTTCTATGCTCAGAGTACAATAAAGAGAATGAAGTACCCTATCTAAAGTATTCCTTCCAGACCTATGGTGCAGCACCTGCAAATGAAAGTTTCCTGACCACAACATCTAGACAAAACCAACAGATACCCTAAAGTACATACACTGGAGAGGCAGCTCTTCCCCAGATCTGAAGTTTCAAAACAAACCAAAAGCATTTGAGAAACTTCTGTTTTGTTTTAAACCTTCTTCAGTCAAAGTGAGTTATTCCCATACCAGAATATGCATTTTTAAAGAAAAACTTCAGAGCTTTATACAACTCTGAATCACCTTCTGCAGGTCCAGTGCATCCCCCACGGCACACAGGACACTGAGATGATGTGTGAGGCTGGAGCAATCCTTCACTCCCTGCCTTAGTCTGTATGCTGTGGGAGAAGCTGGCTCTCTATTGATCAATGAGCACTGTGGAGCAGATGGGATGGAAACAGAGAGGTTCTTGCCATTCAGTCAGCTTCTCATGAGCAGTGTTTTGGCATCAATATTGCAAGACATGCCTGCTTCTAGAGAGCTGCTTTTTCATTTATCTGACCCCATGTGAGGGCTTCCTCTCATGAGATTTCCTCTAACTTGATTTACTAACTCTGAATTCCAGACTGGGGCACAGACCTCCTCAGAGCTAGAGGAGGGAGAGCCATCATTTGCAGCAGAGAGGAAGAGAAGCAATACAGGGGCTGTGCTGTAGGAAAATCTTCAGTTAAACTGTTATCTTCCATATATGATTGCCTGTGCTCAGCCTATTCAAGGAAGTCTTTGGGAAAGTACCTAAGAGGATTTTTGCTTTCAGATTAAGTGATTTCTAGATGATTTCACCCACAGCAAATCAGCAGGGGGTGAGTTTAGCTGCATTTTGCCTAAACCAGAGGAAGAGAGGCTCACTCTTCTGAAAATCATCCACTAAATTAATAAAGACATAAATGTACATTAGGCTGAACCTATTTAGTTTATTAAAGTCTCCTCTCTCAGATCATTTCCTTCTGTGTGTGTCTCTACATCACAGGCTCTTCTGTTTGTAATTTCCAAAGCTAAAAGAAAAAAACAAAAAAAGAGAGAGATTGTATCTTTTTTAGGGGTTACCCTCAGCTTTCAACAGGCAGAAACTGTATGTACAGTAGTCAGCCTGAACTCCCATAGGAAGATTAAAGACTGTGCTCTATGCAGTTAATGCAATAATGATTGTCACTGCACTCATCAAATATAATCTGAGGTGAGTGTCACTACCAGCAAGAAAGGAAGAACCTAAATGCGATGTCAGTTTATGTTTGGCTGTGTTGGATGTATTACTGGAATCTTTGTTCTATAAAACTTTGGCTAGGATCATTCTTACTCTCCTGAGGAAAATAAAATGTTTTGTCAATACCAGTTTTTTGACCCCCATTGTTTTCACTGACTTTGGGAACAGATTTTTTTTTTTCTTTATTTTTTAGTTCTTATTTACATCCTCCTATCTGATGAATAGACTGATGCAAGAAATCAGCAAAGAAAGGAAACTACACTGATGGAAAATAAGGAAGCTACAAAAAATAACACAGAGACCATTTCATGAGAAAACAGAAACATTTTCTGTAAGATGAAGACTTTTATTCTGATGGTTTGAATCTTTGTTTGAGTGATGCAGGTAAGAATCCTCTAGCCTTTGGCAATGGTACTGGCTTGTAGCTTCCCACACCTCTCTCCTTCTTACACAAGGACGTGTTGGATATGTCTGAGGACAAATCTACCTTCCAGCTCTAAGAAGACTTACAAGGAAAACAAGCCCTTTCCAGTCAGAATAAGAATGACCTCCTGCATTGCAGAGCCCTGAACCCTGATAAACCACATACTCATGAAATACATTTTTCAAATTTGCATTGTCAATAAATTAGGTTCCTTCCAGAAATTTCTAGATGAAAAAATGTTACGTTATTTTGTGTTCCTTCAGCACCTGGTGCACATAGTTTAGACAGAATGAAATACAAGCAAAAATAAATGCTCCAGACATATAAATTATAATGGGTGGAGAGTAGATTTTGGCAGAAGGAGTTTGATTACTGATAGCAGTGGACAGGGAGATGATGTGGCCTTGAAGAGTTGTACATCTCACCCCAGAGGTCTACAGGACATCCCTGATCCTGTTGCTACCTCAACCCCTACAGTAACTCATGTGGGACCCTGTGGGATCTTACTGCAGAACCCGGACCCACAGCTGTGGAGGAAGGACCTTGGCTGCTCTGGAGTATTCCATAGCATTTTATGTTTAGGGAACTTGCTTTGATAACTTTTTCCTTATTTTTCCTTTGCCTCTTTTTTTGTTCCCTGCAACTACACTTCTGTCAAACCTCAGATTCCACATGAAGTTTTGTACCAAACTGAGTGAAAGCACCAAGATAATCTATTTGTAATAAAATACTTTCCCTTTGCTTTAGTAAACTTGGGGCTTCCCTGTAAAAACAAACTCTTTAGTTATTCAGGTGTAGCTAGTCACCGTATTAAATCACCATACTACCTAAGTGCAATAATAGATTTATTTAAAATTTCATTTTAGAATCATTCTTCTTTTGCTGACATTTAATTTTGCACAGAAGTAACACTATCATAAAGGGGCCCAGGTGTAAAAATATTACGTTTTTAGTAATTATGTACTGTCCATTACTACTAAAAACTAGAAAAACTATCAGTATTTCTCAAAATTGACTGGAATTACTAAGTTTAAACATTTACGAGGATCATTTAAGAGCTACATTACAGTATAAATGCCTGTGTGCCTCTGCTACACTTGGCCATTTGCTGAGATCCTTTTTTAAGTCAGAGTGTAAGCTTTTGCACAGATAATCAGCATTTTTTAACATTAGCATTGCTAAGATACAGGTCTATCAGCAAAGGAAAGCATAAGGAAGAGGAAAGACAAGGATGATGTTTAGTGAATGCCATTTTGACAGGTTTGTATCTTTGGCTTTCAGGTGATGTTTTGGCTTCCCCCGAATGAAGCTCACGCTCCAACAGTTATGAGTGCAGTAGCTTTCAGTTCTTCTGTCTGAATTTGCTATACTAGTGGCTCTTTATAACAAAACTTAAAGGATCCTGAGTCTAACCCAAGTCTATGGCAAAACAGACTGGAACTAATCTCTATGATCTCTGACAGTGTAGTTTAGCAACTAGGTAACTAGTAGGCAAACAACTAGGTGCTTCTTTCATTCATGGAGACATGTGGTCTTCAGAGAATGACACTGTGAGAAATTCCAGTGAATGATTCATGCCACCCTGATCCAGGTACCTAAAACAGGTGAGTCAGTAAGCATAATTACTTCTTTCTTACTCCGTAGACCAGAACATCAACCTAAGGATTTGCTTAGATTAAAGATCCAGCTTCCACAAGGTTAATGCTTGGTTAGAAGAAATCACCCAGTCGACTTTGACATGTTTGGGTCAGACTCTGGGCATGGACATCTAGTAGTAGAATTTGCTGGGGAAACATCAGTTAAGCCCTTTTACTGGGAGAAATGTCTGTATGGCTGTTTGTCCAAATTAAAACTTTTTTATCAGGGTAGGGGAATCATGTTGGTTCTAACAGTGACTGGGGAAGATTTCTCAGTCCAGGCCAGAATTCATTCTCAAAATGAAGAAAATATCCCAACCACAAGATAACTTTGTGGTGATTCTGTTGGGATAGGGAAGAGCTGTCCTTCTTTGCAGGTCTTAACAGACAGGTTTTCAGGTCACTGGGCTAATATGTGGTGTGGTGAGAGTCCTTCCCTTTCTCTGTTTTTTTCATGTAAAACATCAGGGAGTCATGAATTTATTCTAGCACAGACCAGGCCAGACCATTTTTACAACAGAAGTTTCTCAGGGTAGAAAATACTAGTTTCCCTTTCATCACTCTTTCAGAGTACTCCAGAGGGCAGACAAAAATCCACATTAAATACCAGTTGACTATGCATTTGGCTTCTGGGCAGTGGCCCATAATATCTTTTCTAGGCTAAGAAGACTCAGTTAATTCAGTTTTGATGCTGTGAGATTTAGGCTACACTCTGCTATTTATTGTTTGGGCTATTGCATTTGTCTCAGAGCCCTGGAAGAGGAATGAGCCAGCGGAGTGCTGCATCAAGTAAAAACAGCTGAAAGGACAACTTCTGTCCTAGAGTGCTTGAAAGAGCTTTGGTTTGCTTCCGGAGCTAACCTGTAGTAAGGCTGCAGCAGCAGCACTATGTTGTAGTCCAGCCTTCTTTTCAGGCAGAAATGTTTGAGGTGAGGCAGAAGATCTGCCATGTTTTTCCTCCTTTCATAACGCTCAGTAATTGGTGAGGTTCTCCAGATCTGTTGCGACTTTTGAACTCCATGTTCTCACAACTTCTATCCTTCATGATTTTCTCTTCTCTGCTGACCTTTCAGCACATCTGGATCTCTTAGATTCCTCTTGATGTGAATATCGAGCTCTTTTTTCTCCTTGATTTCTCTCAGGAATTTTCCACACATCGTTATCTGCAACTCCCATCTCTGCCTCACTGCTATTCTTTTTCCTGAGCTGCAAGTGGTTTGCATGGTGGTTTCTCCCATCATGTTTTTGTCAGGCATCCTCCAGTAACATTCCTGTATTTGTTCTCTTTTTTTTTTTGCTCAAGGTTTTGTTTACCTTCTCCATCTGCTCTAGGTCTGTATGTTTTGGGGCTGTTTGGTTTCTCATAATTGCAAGGTTTGGGTATAGCTTTCTTAAGAATTGGGGTTTTATCTTGCTAAGATTTATGTTTCCCTTTTCTTCCCGCATTAGACTGTTCATTTTTAAAACTTTCTTTTAATCAAATGGAAGGAATTAAAAATGAGGAGGAAAAGCCCAAGTATTTAAATTCCAGTCTTCTTTCTACCACAATGAACCAAGAATTCTTTCTATTTAAGACAGTCAAAGATTTTATCATTGTGACTGGTTTCCATTAACTTTGTAAGCAGAAAGACATTTAGTAAAGTTGAAAGCTGTCTCTTACGTGATGACAGACTTTGCCTGTTTTAATATTTTTACTGGTTAACTACCAAATCCTGAGTCTACCACTGTCTACAGCCAACATTGTGTTCACTACTCTTCTGGCAAGAAATGTGACTTAGAAATATATCTTCCATACTAAGCTTTTGAAAACATATAGTATTTTGTGTTAGAAAAACAGCAGTTTCAACACATGAAAGAGATTGCCACAGCAAAGCCTCCCCAAGAGAAAGAAACAGCAAAAAAAAAGGATGCAAAGGGTCAGGCAGAGTTTGCTTCAGCGAACACAGGGCACAAGAGAGTCTGCTTTAATTAATACTGATGCACACACCTCAGGCAGGAAGAACTGGTTATATAGATTGAGAAACTGGTTAAACCAACAATGATGCCATGTTGAGATGCAGTGATGCCAAGTGAGATTTTTTTTTTCTGGATGTCAGGACCCAAGTTTAGACCTGTTGAAACCCATGTCACTGCTGTCAGTGAGCAGAATGGAGCCCTCATACCCAGCTTCTGTCTGTTCCAACACCTAGTGTTGTGGCCACATGCAGCTGATCCCACTAGTTGACTTGCTCAGGGAAATGGGAGCAATGGAAGCTAAATACTCTGAGTAGCATAGAAGAGACAACCAAATACGTGTAGTACACAGTCATCTCTTCTTGCATTTATCTCAATGTCTGGCACATTTTGTTCTACAAAAAGAAATATCCCTGAAAATACTGTAATACAGCAGTACTGGCTGGATGAAGTAGTTCCCTCCAAGTCCAGGTCCAGCCAATGTCAGGAAGGAACTGCCAGCCCAGTTCTGCCACAAAGAGAAAGATCACATCCTTCTGGGAGAGTTATGCTGGTGAAAGTGGCCACATAGGCAGAGCTGATGTCCAAACAGCTATTTCCAGTGCAGCTTGTTCAGAGTGGCTCCTGGTCCTGGATGGCTACTGGGTGGAGAGTACAGAGGTAGCAATGAAGTTCACCTGGTCTGCCTGACGGAGCAGGGGGTGACTTGAGGTCCCTCCTTGCCCACCTTGACTTTCTTCTTCACTGAGCAAGGTGGACTGCAGTTGAGGCAAGTGGCTGCTTTAGCAGACTGTGAATGAGAAGTTTGCTCTTTCTGGCTCTTTCAAACTTTGGCTTCTGTGCTGGAGGGTCTGTCTGGCACCACTGCTACAGAGCATGTACTGCTTAGCAGCTCAAAAAACTATCCTTGCCTTCTGCAAACAAGTGTCCTCATGGTTACCAGATGCCATTAAATTTAGATTACTGGCCAGACAAATCATATTCAGATAGAGGACTGAGAGGAGAGGTAAGGTCCTCCTGTGATCCATTTCCTAGTTGCCTAGATTTTTCTTTTTACAGTTACTTTTGAGACCTTTTCTGTCACAAAAATCCTTCCCTGATGTCCTTCCATGTTGCTGCTTCTCTCAGTATCTGAGCTTCTGAAAGACTCCAATGTAGTTACATAAAAAAAAAAAAATCAAAGTGAGGCCCAAAAAACAAGCTCTGTAAAATTCTCTTCGAAGAGGTTCCTTAGAAAGGGAACCTCACTCACTCCCTCTTCAGAAGAAGGGTGCTATGTCCTTCAGGAAGACACATCCATGGTTGATGTAGCTGGAGACATGTATGATACTGATATCAAGTCCACTTCCTCCTTCTCTGGCTGTACAACTTCAGAGTAGTCATCCTAGAATGGCTCTCTTCACTGCAGCCTCCTCTTGTGTTGCACCTCAAACTCCCTTCAAAGCCATGCTGAAGGTGCCCAAAGGCCAGAGACCTGCTGGTAGGAACTGATCACAGCCTCACTCCGTGCCGTCTCGTACTGCTGTTGAACCTCAAGGCTGAGGGTGCCTGGGAGCTTCTGGCAGGGATGGTATCTCCAGCACAGCAGGCCAAGATCTCACATGTGGACTCTCCTCCCAGGCAGGCTGGAGAGGACTCAGTCAACCCAAACATCATCTAACCCTCCCTACTCTGCAGAACGGCAGTGTTGGGCTTTAATCCTGAGCTTTTGCTCCTGTTCAGATACAACTGTTGCTAATTTCATTCTTAGTTTATTATTGGAGAAAGGCTTCCCCAATTAATTATTAGAAACAGAGAATTCATAATGTGCTCAAAGCTGTGAAAACTTAATCCTGGATAATTAAAAAAAAAAAGTCACGAAGGATGGATCTATTCTTTCAATCAAGTACATCCATTTAGTTTATTTTTAACATTCCTTTCATTATGTTATGAGCTTTGTAAGGATAATGAAATAATTGCTTGTCTCTTTGATTGATCTTTGTTTTGAAAGGAAAATTTAATAGTGTTATTTCTAGAGCAGGCTTATGATATAATGCAATTAAAGGAAAATATGACATTAAAACACATTAAAGCACGTGTTCCAACAATTAGACCTACAAACCTCATCAGCTAGAGCACTGTGCAGGGAGGAGTTACTGCACAAATATATGAGGGAAGGATTCATATTAGTTTTCTTAATGAAACAAATTAATAATGGGATTTGTTAACATTGTATAGCTGCAGCAATCAGTGAACAAGCTCCTTTCCCAGACTGCTCTGGAAAGTAGATCATATGCTACAGAGAAGCCCAAATTCTGGCATTTTATTTTGTTAACACAAAAACATGTCAGCAGAAAGGTGTGTAGAGAAGAGCTTTGACAAGTTCGAGGCTTTCAGAAGTAAGGAGTTTAGTTTGCACAATTCTCTGTGATAGTACACGATGGGGGAAAGTTCAAAACTGATATAATTTGGTCTATCTGAAGTGTGAATGTGCATGTATGTAAATTAGAAGGAAAAAAGTAAATAAAGACCTGAGATTCTGAACCTGGATGCACATGCTGTCAGCTTGAAATACAGCTTTGCTACTGATTAGACCATAAATGAGACAGTATAAGCAGGCTATAGCAGACTCTATATGCAGCCCATAACAAACTGTATAGGAAGTCACCTCCTGATCCCACAGATAAAAAAGTGTTGGGCAGATGATAACCTCATGTCCTGTTAGGGCACTGGCATAAACACAAGGCTGTAGCATTAGGATCAAAGATTTTCTAATATGTAGTTTCTTTCTAACCTTCTACAACTTGATTTCTCAGTAACAAGACTGAGATTCCAGACAATCAAAATATTCAGGTTTGTTTGTTTGTTCAGGTTTTTTCATCCAGTTACACCCAGTTCAAATATTTGGAGTTTGTCAGGGAAGGGCAGAAGGGTGGAAATATTTCACTTCTTTGAATCCTAGACACAATAGTCTTTTCCTCATTTACAATCAATGAAATCACTTAGAGACTATTTGTTTGTTTGGATTTGTGGTGGACAAACAGCCTGCTCTCTGCCTCAGAGGAAAGCAGAAATAGGTCCAGGGTGCCCTGGGGAGATCTCTGTAGATGTCTATGCCTAGTGGCTTCTAATATGTGAACAATTCAGGAAGCTTCATAAGTCTCTACTAATCCTAGAAATCTACAGAATGTGTCCAAATCGTTAGGCATCAATCCTCTGATGATATTTCAGTGATGCTGTAGTGCTTTTTTGATAACAAATGTGGATTCACTAACCATGACTCTTTTAGCATCCACCTACACGTGGCACTAACAGTTATGCACTAACATCAGCAGTTATACAGTGTCTGACAAAGTGATTTGGCAACTTAGGAGGGAAAGTGAAGACTTGGAGTGAACCAAGGAGGTTTAGGTCATGCTCTGTACTTGTCCAAGCTGGAATCATGTGTTTAACATTTCTGCTCTTGACAGGCTGAATCACTAATTGAAGCTGACCTGCATTATTTCTGCAACATGGATGGATCTTCTGGTCTTATCTGAGAGGCATCCTGGCTGTAGATATGCTTAAAAAGTAGTTAAGCCTGGACTATCTGGAAGTTGGAATTCATGCTGGGAAAAGACACTATTGTTGTTTTTCAGGATGCATGTAAGCCTGCATTAGAAAACACAGATGATGGCAATTACGCCTTTGGGGGAATCTTGGCACATTGGGACTGACTTCTTTTCTTATGGAGAACTGAGATAGCAGGAGAAACCTTTATCTTCTGACTGAACAAGAACATCTTGAATCTGTTTATGTGTGTATGAAAAAAATTAACCAAATCTCTACAGACTAGATTCCTCAAGGATGATAAACACTTGGCTGGCTTCAGAATCCTGCACAACAACTGTGGGTGACACTTAACTATGTGAGCTCTTTGACTCAGGATAAATTTGAGAAACAAGGCTGTGGGGCACATGTAATAAAATGTTATCACATGGAGAGGTCAAGGCTTTTCTGTGCATACAGCAAGTGCTGAATCACTGCAGTTTTACCCAATTGTGTGTCTTTCACTTTGTGTTACTAATGAAGCCAATAAATATTACCCCCCTCTTTGCTTTTATTTGATGTCCCAGAGTTCAGAACCTGATCTCTTCCAGGATGAGTAAGGATCCTAGCTTGTTCAGGGATAACCTCTGTGTTTCAGTTTAAGGAGGATTAATAGGAAATGAAACACAGAAATCAAACACTGGTTTCTCTGGGAGAAGGGCAGGGGGAAGGTAAGCCCTATCTTGCCTCTGTATGGTTGAAACAGATGATGGTGAAAGACTGAAACTCTTGTTTCACTACCCTGCCTCAGCTCCTCAACAGCCCTGGAGCTCCAGAAGGCCACATAGCACAAGTGAGACAAGTAGTTAGTCAAATCTCAGGTTGCTTGAAACATTTTTTCTCACCCCATCATTCCCTGTACAGCAAGATGCTAATGACAGTTACCTTCCAGGGGGTTGATTCAAATCCACTTCCATGGAGTGATCTGAACCTGCATCTCCCACACTTTGGCTGAGTGCCTTAAGTATTTGGTAAAGTATCTGGATATCCTCTGCAGTGTTGTAAACTTAGACCAAGCATCTCCCACACTTTGGCTGAGTGCCTTAAATATTTGGTAAATGTTTAAATGTTGTAAACGTAGACCAAAAGTAGTTTCCAGCTGCAACTATATGACTAATTTGACCTGGGACTACTTTTGTGGGGCAACTATTTTGTTCACAGTAGAAAAATACTTGCCCTTTACTACTAAGAAGACAGAAGGGAAGAGGCTCTGCTGCAATGGGAAATGAGCCATGAGGTCTTGCAGACAAGGTTAGGATGCTACACAAATAACAACACCTTTTCCCAAGATACAGTTTAAGAGAGGGGGTTCTTCTCATCTCCTCTTGTATATAGCCTTATACTTACTTACCTATGGGTTTCCAGGATACCTCAAAGTCACTAGCATATTCTCATAATGTGCAGCAATAATTAAACACATATTATAGCTGCAGCCCCTGAGAGTGCAGGTAGATCTCTCAAATACAAAATACCTTTCCAGAAAAAGCATTCAAAGTATGTGCTTTCCTCCTGCCGTGTATCAAAACAGCAACAACTTTTTCAGAGGGAGGGAGGAGGAAGCTTGAACTACCAGCTCAGAACATCTTCTATCAGTTTCTCAGTGTGTTTATGCTACATCAATGCACTTGTAGAGCATATTTTTAGTGAGAAGTTCGGAAAACACTTTTTTCTGTGCAACTTCAATGGATACAAATGCCAGTCCTAGGTTTTAAAAAGCATTTAGAGGTAGGCTCCTAGGATCCTATGTAGGCTGATAAATAAATAATCCAATTTTCTCATGTGCTATGGTCAGCAGCTTCTCCCAGCCTATGTGGTTGCAGCTGGAGGGCCAACATTTTGGAAGATCAAGACACTTAGAGGCTTGAACACAGGCTTGAGATGAGGATTTGCAAAGGGAGTTACATGCCCACTTTCTACTGAGAAAAGGTTTAGGAGTTTCATGAGCATAACTTTAAGGCATCCATTAGGAAAATCTCAGCTTTGCTGTAAATGCCTCTGGATTCCTTAGATTTCATTTGTTTGGCAGCCAGGCACCTAGTCCTGTCATCTGAACTGAAAGAAATTTGCCGAGTTCTGTATAACTTACGTAGTCTTTCTTTGGAAAATAAATAAATCATGTAAATGGAAATACTCAACTAGCTGGGCACATGCCCAGATACAGTATGCCTAGCTTAGTGGCAAAAAAGTTACGGCACACATCCTGTATTGTCCAGGACACTGAATGTTTTGGCTGCCCTAATAGAAAAACAATAATTCAATCATGTATTATAAAGGAATTTCCTGCAGAGGTTTGGCCCCATTCAATCATCCTATTAGATTTTTCCTTAATGTGGAAGAATGGCACATTAAATTCATTACATACATTAGACCAGCTACATTTATTTCCAGATGGGTTTCCATAAAAGGGTTGAAATGCTTAAAAAAAGAGACATTTTGAAGATGCCTTTATGTGTAACTCATAAGCATAATAACAACACTGCAGTCATACACCACTGTATGCCTAGGAATTCCTTCTCACAGTGGAAGGACACATTTAACACAACTAGTGGTGAGTATTTTAGAAATCAATAATAGGCCCACAGGGCAAGCATCACTGTTATATTTTGCTAGCAGGGGCCCACAGGACTGGGATCTGTGAGGAGATAGTTATGCTAATACACAGCATATTTCCCTTCCCTCTCTCCTCCCTGGAGTAACTGTCTTAACATTACATGTGGTAATTTGTCCTCAGCAGCTCTGAATTACCTTCACCTGCTGACTCTGGCACATTAAATACCCAATTAAGCATTTCTCTATTCACTGTATATGAAGAAAACACTTTCCACTAGGTCAGGTTGCTCAATCTGGCCATCCAATCTGGCCTTGAACAGTTCCAATGTTCTTGATATGATTTTTCAATTCCTTCTCATTTCATTCAAAGCAGATACAGACAACCATAAGGCATCACCTTGATGGCAATATCCCTCTTACCTGAGGCTGCTCTGAGGAACCCATGGAGATTTCCAAGCAGTATTGACCATGTACATGCTGTATGCTGCTCTCTCCCCTGCACAGGCAGCACTGTAACAAGCCAGCAGCAACAAAGCCAGGCTTAAGGAGAATCCCCCCTGAAACTTTCTGAGTATTGATTTGTTTCCATTACCAATTTGTACTGTTTTAACTGTCTCCTTCAGAAAAGCCAAACTGCTTCTTCAGAGGGAAGATGAGCTTATTGAGGGAGGCTGGTGAACACTGTTCTGGTGTACAGCATCTTCACTGCTGTTAACATTGCACACACTGGAGATGTGCAGGGATGGGCTGGTGTACTATTTCTGCAAAACATCACCCCTGAACTGAAATTGCATAGCATTGCATGTAGACTAGGCTTCATTACTTTAGTAACACAGGATACTTAGCTGAAGTACTTAGGGTTTTGGTCTACTCTTTTACATATGCACAGTGCCAAAGCCAGATCAGGGCACAGTTGTGGTCACAGAGCAGCTGGCCACACTAAGCTACACTGGGCTGGGTGCTATTTGAGTGTCTACTTTACCTACTCTCCTTTTCTGTCAGGGTTGCCAGACACATGGAAGATCCACAGCTGAAGTCTTGACTAATGCAGATACAAAGAGTTGTTACTTACACATAGCAAGTGACCACAAACTGTCATTTCAACTGTACTTGCTGCTGGGAAAGGCTTACTATTCTTGGATCTGTCACAAAAACATTTCAAGTTGTTCCAATTCCTCTCTCTGAAGAGGCAGAAGGCTCCAATATTTCAGTAGTGCCAGTGCAAACAGTTTCTTCACCACCTTCACTCAAAAGTCCCTAATGACACCCCTGGACCCTGTGTTGCTCTCCAGTATGCATATGGTGTCACATACTTCAAAAACATTACATTTGATGCATATGTAAATATACCTACTTTGTATTCATGCATGTAATAGAGGCATTGCTTTCCTAAGTCTACAAGATTTGTAGCATGTCTTCTGCATACTTAGAAATTATATCAACAAGTTGTCCGTGCCAAGATTTTTCAGGAAGGAATCTGAATTGGGTAACAGCTGGAAGACAAGCCAGAAATTGTGATATATGCCCATAAAGAACTGCTACAGGCCCTGGAGCCCCATGCTGTGTTCTTCCCAGTGCCAGCAGTAGGAGCAGGCAGGATGCTCTCTGGTGGCACCCTGACAGTCCTCCTGCACACTCAGAGCTTTTAAGGAAGCTCCCATACGTGTTGGTATGATTTGTCTATAGTAGAATTTAACATGTGTTTGAACTGGTTTTATAGGCTTAGAACATGTTAAAAACATACACATTTGTAAGAACTCTGGGTTGCCTGATGTGCTAGAAATTTGTGAGGTGCCTACAAAGTATTTCCTCTGTCAAACTGAATCCATTCCCTGTCATTTCTGTTAGAATTTCAATTTATTTTCCCAATGGGGCAAAATCCTCATCTATCAGTTCTAAATTACTAGAACTGTAAGGTTGAGAATATCACAGTTTTTGAAAGCTCAAAAATGATAAATGGTCTATTTATATTATTGTGCTATGAGGTCTCCTGCTGGGCTGAACCCTGTGTCCCTGCTCTTCCAGCCATAGGTCCTTTGTTCTGCACTGATGGAAACAGTTTCATACAATTTCAGATGTCCCACCGGTACAGTTCATTGTGGTTGTTACATTAATCACTCTTTTCTCTGAACTTGCAATGTCCCTAATTCTAGATCTGTGTTTGTAGTCATACTCGATCTGTAAATTTGCAAGTTCATCATTCTCTTCACCTTTCTTAACAATCAAACCCTTCCTTCCTCATCATTTATGATGCCCAGAGGAAAAAAAAAACAAACAGGAACTGAAGATAGAGTTCAACAGGCTAGACCCTTACAAGGTTTTTCTGTATATCAATTAATTTATATTGTTTTTAAAAACATGGAGAAAACCTGAAGAAAATGTGAAATCATTGTTAAGTACGCTGTTAAAACTAGGTAATAATTTGTTGCTTTGGCTACAGGGAAGCTTAGTACATTTTTGTACTTGTAGCTTTATTCTTCTCCATCACTAGCATCCATTGCTGGAGAGCATAGCCTTTCTGAATAAAGCTCTACAGTCATACTGAGATTACAGACTGTATCCTGGTTTCCCGTGCGTTAAAGAAATACAGTATGATGCCAATTACTTCAGGGGGGAATGGCTCTGGATTTATACCACTGTGTCTGAGATCATAATTTGACTCCTTGTGAGTAATTGAGGTCATGTGTCTTCCTTTTTAACTTCACCACTGTAATGCCTACGCCTCATGCTGGAGGGTGAGTAGCTTGAACCATCCCAGATGACTGAGTCATGAACATTTTTCCTAGATGAATACATGAGAGTTTATATGAAAGCAAGTAATTGCTCTTCATATGTGCTGGGATATTATTTCATTAAGCAAACTACTCCCTGTTCATGCAGAAGCCCTAAAGATCAAGCAGCTGCTAGTGCCAAATTAAGTTTTCCTTGGGGTTAGAGCACAATGTCAAAACTCTTGGGTCCTTTTTCATTAACTTCCTTAATATGTGACTTTGGACAAACTCCCTGGGATCTCTGTGCATCAGTTATCCATCTATAAAGTGGAAAGAAAGCTTACTTTACAAGGGAAAATAGATGTGAAAGTTAAACATGTGAGGCCAAATTCTGTCCTCTTACTCATACCGAAACAGCCCCTGGCTCTGTGCTCCTTAACTGTTTGGCTCCATGACACCACTGAGGAAAGCCGGATTCAGCATAAGTTTGTATGTTTACCCCTGGCTCTCTGGGTTGGTAAAACACTCTGGAATTCTCTGATGAAAGCTTCCCCATAAATACAGAGTGTTCTTGTGACTCAGGTTCACTCTTTGTTTGGGTACAGATTCAACATCTCACTTCCTCAGCTTATGAGACAGGTTGTTATTACAACTCTCTTTCCTACCTCCTAACACCTACTTAAACAGAAATCACTTCTTCTACTCTCACATTCAGGGCACAAGAAATCTATTTAAACTTTCCTTTTGACATGAAGGAAATCATTAAAATCAATGCCAATCCCTCTCCCCTTGAGGGACTGTTACACTGAATCTCTAAAGTAAAGCCTATAGCATGTCTTTAACTTTGCTTTTCTTAGGAAGGATCTCAGCTTTAGAGACTGAAGACACTTCTCTGAAGCCATGAGCAGCATGGGAGAGCAAGGGTAAGAGGGAAAATAGATGTTGTCCTCCCCAAGGAGGAGAGGAGAAATAAGGCTTCAGATCAGGATTTTAGCACCATATTATATAAGAGTCACCCTTCAACACAAAATCACTGTATTGAAGGAAAGCAGGGCATTATCAACTGTGTTTATGTACTCAAATTTGAGAATATCTTATAGCCATTTCATGTATGCATAAGTGGCTACATAACCTATGAAGCCCTAGGGGTCTGTTTTGCTAAGTCTTCCTACCGTAGTAACTTTTCCTCCCTAAATGTAGTAGTTATGTTATAAACATCCAGGTTAATGATAGAAAACTGCTATTTTCAAATGCCCACAGCTATAGAGGTGACAGATTGCACTAGTACCAGGATTAGGTCAAACAGAACAGCACTGAGCCCAGTAGACACCCCCCCAACACCCCAAGCACACACTGTACTCTCCTTACCTTGCCTTGCAAAAGCCTGAGGATCCAGATACCCCAAACCCAGTCCTGTTCCAGAGATCTATTAGTGCACACACTAAAGAGCATACTTATGATACCACAAATATTTAAGTGTGGTCTCTGCAAGTGGGAGGAGAAACTGCTCTCTCCAAAAGCTTTTGGCCACAGGATTTCCCTATCTTGCCAGCCTCCATGCATCACCCTGAAGCTGTGGGTTTGGTAGAAAGGCCTCAGATAACCATCTGGCACCTTTCATAACACTCATAAAAAGGGCTGGTGAGAACTCTTTACTTATTATTACGCATATTTGAGTTTCCACAGGACAGACCATCACTTTAAAGAAAGGATGGAGAAAGCATGCAGTCAGGGCTATGCTGTTTGGGAAGTCATCTGCCAGATGATGGAGTGGGAAAGGAAGGATCCTGCCAATGCATGTCAGAAAGCTCTGGCCAGCTCCTTCCCTCTGTGCTTTCTTGTTAGGAAAATTCAGCTTTACTAGCCTAATATATAGTGTGACTGTGAAATGAAGCTGATGATTTAAATTTGGTATTCAGACTTCTGGTTTGGACTGGTAAATGGCTTTCCTGCAATATGCTGCTTTACAGAATGGTCACCTTTTCCCCTAGCTTGAGCAAGAGCCAAACCGAGCATCTGTGAAATTGAAATGATCCTTGCCCCAAAGTTTACATCTTCAGCTCAAAACAAGGGCTCAGGTTCCCTCCCTCAGGCTGAACAGATTCTTACTCTGCAAGTAATCCTACTGGAACCAGTGGGACTTGAAAGATGTACTGGCATGGTGTAAAGGTCACTGGCTTTTGTTCCAAATACCTACTCACCTTGTTTGTTTATTTCTGTACTAAAGCCCATTTAACCCTACAGGCACTGCAAAGTATTGGGACTGAGGTGAAACAGCTGAGCTTTGCTGCTTGCTTAGCTCTCCCAGAAATTCAGAGTCTGAAAGGATTAAGCAAAATGGCATTTTGTGTCTTTTGNCCTGCACCTTCCCGCACCTTCCCGCACCTTCCCTTCCCTTTTCCATTTCCTTTCCTTTCTTCCTCCTGCCAAACTCCCACTCCCACTGGCAAAGTGAGCTGTACTTCCCTGGACACTCTTATCTTAAAAACAAAGTAGCTTTTCCACTAGCCTGGTCTTCCTGTTTTGTTTTGAGCAAAGTCAGCCGATCAAGTGAAGAACCTGCTCTTTATACTCTCTCTGCTGTTACATGTAAGTACTTCTTCCATCTCCCATGACATTAACAGACCTTTGCAGGTAATGTCATTTCCCCGTGGTGTTAGTATGGCTCTGCATGTAAGGAAATAGGAGGCAAAGAGGAGCTGTGCAGAAGACTTCCTTGAGTTATGCTTTAGCTCTCACTGAAACAAGTTGGAAATTTCAGAGAGGAAATTTTTATACTGGCAAAATGCCAGACTGATTAAATCAAAATGAACCTCCCAGCAGAAAATGGACAAGTTTCTCAGGTTTCCAATGAGCTCAGTGGGCTGGTAGACTGCTGCAGTGCCTGGCGATGGGGAGAGCCCCAGCTCAGTCCCGTTAGATCCACAGCTCTGCTAGATAACTGGGTGTTGGTCAGTGCTATCTTTATCTGGCTATGTCACTGGAAGGAATTCATCAGGCTGGTGTAATCCACATCAGACCAAGCCCCTGGCCTGGGTGAGGAGGCTCTAAGGCCATGCTCTGCTCCTCGAAAGCCTCTAATGAAGCTTGAGAACCCCAGAGCTCAGAAGTCCTCTGCTTTTGAAAAATACCTGAACCACCCTGAATGACATCCCACCCAAAACTGATTCTCAAGGGGAAGATAACCCATCCAAAAATCACATTCAATGTGGCAAGGAGGAGGTCAAAGGCAGTAATTTTGAGTTGCCTGTAACAACTTAATTCCACCTTGTGTGTAAAATCAACTCTCCATCCCTCTAGCCGTCTGGTCTTGTTCTCCTTCCTCTTCCTAGGCTGTCACTCAGTCTTTAAACAGCTTGGGGACCCCTGTCTGCCTAAAGGGGACAAAGCTTGGAAGAGTCCAATTATTAATCTCCAGAAGACTCTACTGAATATATATGATTTCTCTTTCAATTTTCTTTCTTAAAATAGATTAATAGTTTTATTCCCTTGTTTTTAAGCTTGAGGCAGAAAATCTAAAAGAAATTTTCAGTTTGAATGATGGAAGTTTAGTGAAGTTATACCAAATGGGAAATAGGACCTTCTCCTGGGAAGTGCTGAGCAACCCTGGCATGAGGTGGGACTCAGGCAGTGCAAAGTGGACTGACAGAGCATTCAGCAGAACACTCCACTGGTTGGGCTGATAAATGGTGTCAGACCTTCCAGAACACTACACAGAGCATGTAAATGTATATGACCTGCCCCGAGGTCTCAGGGAAGCAAGGTTGGTTCCTGGTTTCATGATGTTTTCTGTGTCATTGTTCCAGAATCTCCTTAACTGTCCTGTTCTTGCCACAAACCCTCAGTCTCTCATCCAAATCTCGATGTCGTCTTCTTTCTTCCCTCCCCAGTGCCCCATTTTATCTGCTTCTATCAGATTGCCTCCCATCTTCTCTGTGGGGATGCCAGTAGAACAGAACAAAGGTATCACAGAAAAGAATCATTTTGTCCTCTCATCACTGTAACCTTTTCCATTGCAAGGTTTCAGAAGCAGACCCACATCTCACCTGGTGTCTATGCAAGTGTCCAGCACAGTGGGACTGATCTACAGAGAACCCACCTTTAGTGACCTGGCAGGTGCTTTGTCTCTTCTGTTTTTAAATTTGTAACACAAGGGATCAGTCTCTTCTCCACAAGAAATAAGCAGATCTGTGGTTTCCACAGAAGAGCCAGGGGAAAAGGGTGTTGTTGACCTGGCTCTTAGCATCAGCCCCGGGAGAGCAAGGAGTAGGGCACCCACATCTGCTTCCTGGGGTCCTAGCGGCTCACCCCTGCCTGCCTCCTGAGGTCCCCCAGCTCATGAGCCCAGACTGCACAAAAGTGGTCCTGCTCCACAGTGGCCTTGACATGGTGATACAACTCTAAAAGCTGCAGTTTCTTCTCCTGGATCCCAAGGTCTCTTCCCTGAGGCGAAGAAGTCATCTGACAGTGCAAGAAAACAACCTGTGTGTGTGTGCTCCTTTGCAGTTCCAGACAAGGTGACAGGTGTGCTAAGCTGACTGAGCTGACAAGTGCTCATAAACAATAATAATAAGTAAAATAATATTTCATTTTCTTCAAATCAGGAGGTTGCTTTGCTCTCATTTAAAATAAATAAATAAATAAATAAATCTGCTTATCTTCTGAAATGGATCAGTACTGACATCCAGTGGCCACAAACTGAGACAGCTACCGTAATTTTGGGTTGTACCAGCGGGGACTGGAATTACAACAGTTTACATGTATCCTAAAAGTGTTTTGAATGCAAAAAAGAGAAAAGTATATATGTTTTGTAAGTACCACTGTCCAGAGAGTGAAGAAAAACACCATATCCATCCAGATCATCTTTTCTAGGGCTAGTGCAACAACTTCTTGGTTGTTGCTCTGCTCTCACCCACACAAAAATGTATATTCCATCCCATTGGGGTTGGCCTTTGGAAGAAGCTTTAGTCACTCAACAAGTTATTTTGAAGTGAGTTAAATGTAAAGGTCTTGGGTTGCCTATGCAGGTTGGCAGTAGTTTTTCCAAAGGGCTCTCAGATGGTTTCAATTTCTCTACTTGGCTTCTCTACTTACACATTTTCTGGCAATGCTCTCTGAACAAAGGGGCTATCTGCACTGCCCACAGTCATACAGATGTGGTTTCTATGTGATTGGTGAGGGAACTGCTAATAATGCTTTTTCCTTTTCTCCCCCCCCCCTTTTTTTTTAAGGGAAATACATATGAAATACAATTTCCTAGTACAGGCACCAATTAAAACTTTCACAGCATTATTTCCAGAAATTTAGAAATGGCCACTAGATCTAGGTAGTCCAAGCCCAGCTTGGCAATCCTGCACCATGAGTGATTTTTTCTGCATCATGATTTTTTTTCTTTTCATGTTATCTTGGTGTTCCAACCCACAATGTGCTAAATACAGCAAAGTACATACTTCAAGTGCCCTGATAGCTCCCTGACCTTGAGCAAGCAGACACAGGAGCACTGCCTTGGACTGCAGCCACTCTGCTTCCTATGCGGAGTGGCTTATTAGCCTCTGCTAGGAAATATTCATGAGAACACTGAGGAGTGAATCAGCTGGTCTTTATGATTTGGGGAACTTGGAGAAGACCTTGCTTCTCTTTCTTGGTCACCCCTGCAGTGAGAGGAAGAGCCCAGTGTAAGCCAGACACAGAGTATTTTTCTCAGCTCTCCCTCAGAGACAATAGGCTTTTCTTTAGTGAAGTGCTGACACTGTGGCTCTATAAAATAAATCCTCAGTAAAATATTGTTTCTCACTTGATCTCACTTGCAATTTAAGAAGTCAAATTTACACACTCTCTCGCAGCCTTGTGCCTCTCGCTTAGTTCTAACCCAAAGTTTGGAACTGGGAGAGATAATCAAGTTACTGTTGGTTGGAGAGTTACTGTGTGTCTGTTGAGGCTGAGGGTTCAACCACATGCATATTTCTAAACCTCCACAAACACACAGCAAAAATGCATTATCTTAAATCATTTTAAATGAACACATTTCTCCTCAAACGTGTGACAGTTCGAGAGCATCTGGCTCCACTGATGCTCAGTAAGTAACTCATTACACTGCAGGAGCTCACTCATTTTTGAGCCCTGGGCTTTGGTAATGCTCTTGCCAGGTTTGTGGCACTGATGTACTTGAGTTGTGCTTGAGACAGGGTGTTATATTTAGGCACTTGAGTAACAAATTTTGAACAGAGATCCAAACCTTTAATTCACAGCTATGGGAAGTGTTGGAGTAAACTCCCTGGCTCATTACTCATTGTTTATTTTTAGAATATGGATGCTTCAAGGAAAGACAAACTGTACAGGGTCTAAAAACAGATGCATTGAAACTAAAAAGCAGAGGCACATAAGCCAGCTTTCCAGATCCTGCTGATGCTTTATCTGTGATAGCAGCCTGATGAAACATCCTGCTTGTCTGTTTAGGATGGTTGCCTAAGGACATTATGACGACAGACATTTCTGGCATGTCCCTTTTTGTTTTGCCAGGATGGTTATCATGTCTTTCCTTCTTCCATTTCTTGTAATGCTTGTTTACTTACTTGGTAATACTTAGTCCACTTTCGGGATTATAAGATGCTACAGCTACAAATAGGACACAGATGGCAGCAAGCTCCTATTATTTAATGGCAAAGCATCAAACACATATATTATATCTATTTGCACTCGGCTAGTACTTACAATCATATGATAGATCATTGATATTAATTTCTAACAGAGATAGGTATCTTCAGAAAATTCAGATTCTGATCCTTTCAGAAAATTTTGGGATGGCTTCCCAAAAGATATCCAAGGAACTCACTAATACTGCAGCAACAAAACGATCACCTCTTTCCTAATGTGCTGAACTGACCAAGAAGTTAATTTTTATATAGAATTTTGATTCCCACTAAGGAAACAGAAGGGGGGGGAGTAAGCAGTGCCTGCCTCCACAGTAGCTCTGAGCTACTACCTGGGTACCCCTCTGTCATGGGATGTGAAACATCTTATAAGCCAATAGAGAGTGAACAGATTACCACTAGCAGATGTCAGGATAACATCTGAGAAAAATATCAGGCTATAAGGGAGGAGTTAGAAATGGGAAGTTTTATGTCATCTGTTCTGGATTGGGTGACAGAGAAGGCTGGTTGTAAGGAAGAAAGAAGGGAGTGAGAATACTAGTCTCTAGCAGAGTCTTTATGAGGCAGTGTAAGTCTAGCAAAGGTTAACAGAAAGTAATAGGATTAAATTTGGCTGAATTTGGAGTAAATAGTGAGATTTGCTTTCTTAGATGTTTGAGATTTGGCAGTTCACTAAGAAATGAAACCTTGAAGAGGTGGTTGGAGTATTTGTTATTAATACTATTAATAATAATCTTTAAAATCTCTGGCAAGGATACAGTCCTTAGGTGACCCAGTTGCAGAAGAGGTAATAGTTATGGAGGATGGCTGCTGGCTGGAAAAAAAAAAGACTATGGACTGGTCATCCTGTGCTGCACTGTCTTGCAGCGTGCTGTATTTCTGCTTGGGTGCCCTGGTCTTTCTCCAAGACATGAGATTTCCTAGCACCATGGTGAAGGAGTCATGATAGCTGCCAGTTGCTGGAGATATAGGGCATATAGATTTATCCTTACAACATGTAGAAGAGGGAATAATTTCATTTGTATGAAATGACTGCTGGCTGGGTCTTCTTTCTTAATTTTTTATTTTTTTTTAATCCCTATAGCAAGAAATAAACCTGGAATCCCTTGAGCTTCCTGGAAAGTACATTTTGTTGGAGGAAAACAGAGTTTTGTTTCTTTCCTGACAACTTTCACAGCCAAAAAACTAAATTAATATTATAGCCTTGCTCAAATCCATTGATAATGCCAGCTTGTGTTGAACATGGTTTAAACAATAAAGCTCTGTTGGTATCTGCTCTCATGAGGCACCTGGAAGGCAAGCACCTAGCCAAAGCAGAGGTGACTCTTAGCAATAGTCTCCTCAGGAAGGCTGGAGCTTGCCCTTTTCCTCATGCCCCTAACTCTACTGCCAAAAAAGAAAACAGTGTTTGTAGAAGGTGAAAAAATACCTGACCTATAGCTCTTTTTTCCCTACAGCATTTCTTCATCTTTGTGCTGGAAAGCTCTGCCACTTTACACACTGGAAATACAAACAATGTATAAGGATATACCTTGAGGAGTAAATACTGCACTGACCCTAAGTCTGTCCTGCAGCCCACGTAAAGGGACCAATCCAGCTCCCAGTGAAGACAGAGTAATTGATGAGGTACAAAATTCTCTATTAACTTATGCTAAAAAAAATAGTGTATCTCTCCAGAAAAGTCTCAACTATTGAGGCAACCAGGAAATAGGTTATTTGGTTGCTAATGGTTGCACCACAACAAGTAGATTCCCCCAAGAAGAGTGGATTCAGTGACTGGATTCAAAGCTGGCTTTAAGGGGGCTTCTCCCAAGCTCTTCTGAATGCAGACAACTGTAACACTTACTTGCTGTCTTTTGTTTTCTCTTAGCTATTCTGTCTCACAGAGAGGAGTTCACTGCAGCTTTACACATCTACAGGTGAAGGAACTCAGCTGCATGGTGGGAAATGTACTTGTGCTCTTCATAAAACTGTTAAGAAATGAGGTTTTTGCTCCCTGGTGAAGCATTTGCATCATTAGGCTTAGAAGAAAACAAGTCATCTGATGCTGTATATTTTTATGCATAAGGTCATGTGTCCTTGTGATGATTCTAGCTCAAGGGATGCTCAATCCGGGAGGAAGAAGCTGAGAGTCTTCTTCACTGTAATGATTGCTTGAGTTTGCCAACACAACTACAAAGCTTTCCTGTTAACATCAATAAGTAGTACTGAAACCAACCATTTAGACAAGATATAATGGCACATTATTGCCTGTGAAGGAATTGCACTTAGGTTTTCCAGTATTCCTCTGTTGCTAGATTTAATATCACGTTAGAGGGAGCCTGACTGGATGAACCTTGCCAAGATCTAATGATCTCATGACCTCATGTTCTTTGCTGTTTTGTTTTACATGCTGATGTGCAGATGCTGATTTGTTTTGAAGAAAGTATAAGCTGGCTTTTCACCTTTTTCTGTTCAAAAAGAAGTAAGTTTTAGAGTCCTATGTCCCAGAAGACCTGTGAGGATGAAGCTTTAGATAGTCTTTTCAAGCCAAGACTATCTGTACAGAATACAATGTATTTTTATTATGCTAGTTAGTCAGTAAGCCTTTCAATGCCACAGGAAACCTGAGGGATGTAGCTATGAGTCTCTATGTGGTTAACTCCTGAAGCACTTAAGTAATGTCCTGGAATAATATATTGCACACTTAGTTTGAAAACAAACAAACAACAAACAATCCTTAAAAAAGAAAACTACAAACTCCAGAATTCATAATATAAGAAGACAGAGGGTTCCTTCCTTTCTTACCTACATGAAAATCTATTTTATTTTATTATGACCATCCTTTATGTGCTTTTTCACCAACAGCTGTGTTAGTCTACACCAGTACCCATTTAGCAATAGCCTGTTTGGATCTACATGTCCAGTAACACCTTGCAAGTTGTTCCTTGGCATGTTTACTGCATTTACAAACCACAGGCTGTGTTTTCAAGTTCTCCACCTGCTACTTCATCAGATAACTTCATTTCCTTAGATGAACTAATCAGCAGATACCGGCTAAAGCAGAGCACAGTCACAAAAAAGTCATTGGAAGATCTGTCCTCAGACAAAAAAAACAAGAAAAAATAAAGGCATGAGATTTATTGAGCATGAAATCTTCAGATGTTAAGGATCAGATATTGCAAATTCTCACCATCCATCATGAATTCTGGACTAAAGAAGCACTAAGTACATCAGTGGTATTGCTGAAACTATTGAAAGTTGAGTCCCATGTGTAAGCAGTGGGCTATGAAAAGGAGATGTGTTTGTATGAAGATAAGCATTCCTCTGAAAAGCTGTGAACTCGAACCCTTAATGGCTTACCAAGAATCATTTTAATATTGTTTACCGAACTCTAGTGCTTCTAAATGCTTCTTTATTAGAAAAATGTACTTTGTATTGTCAGTAAGTGGAATAATAAGGAAGTGTGAAAGATGAGTCACCAACCCACAGGGAAAGAAAATGTAATATGAGCAACTGCGGTGCTCTCACTCAGTCCTGTGGTCCTTCGATAGAGCAGAACACAGTTTCCTGCAGCCACAGCCTCCAACCAGAGCTGTGTTCAGCTCACCAGTGTGGTTGAAAGTTAAGAATATTTACTGCAGCTTCCCTAGATAGGCCTACATGACCATGCTATCTTATTTTAATCAGTACATTTATCCTGATATCACAGGTATGACTTTAAGGTTGAAGAGCTAAGCCTCACGTTCGCAATAGGATTCAGGTGACAATATACTTTCTGAAGTTGTGAAGCAACTTGGCTGAGAGCTAGGGCAGGAATCCTGGCATTGCTGTCCAACAGGGCTGTTCTTTTCTCCATGCTTAATATCCAAATTGTTGCAATACATTTGACTTCAAAGCAAACCCACCCTGGAAGATGGGCAAGTTCAGACACAAAATAATACAGGGGCAAAATGTTGAGCAAGAACAACAAGTAGGGAGTGAAGACGTGGCCGTGCTGATGAATTCTGACCAAAACTTATTTCTGTAGGTAATGCTTGTGAAAAAACAAAACAAAACAACAATAAAACAAAATACAATGTGCAAATTGACCACAGACTGGGATATTACTGCTAACGCAGTAGTTAAAAGTGGGAGAAGTGGATGGTGCATTGTAGAATAGCAATAACTTGTTTTGAAATCTTAATTGCATCTGTGACCTCCTCCTTCACCTAAATTTGAACCTGTGCATGCTCTTAGTGGCACCTATCTTGTGTCAAGTGAACAGTTGCCTCCAGTAAATACATCTTTCCAATAAAAGATGCTAAAAGGAAAGTTACTGTAGGAAGTCATGCTAATGAGAGTAACTGTAGGAAGTAAAGAACTTGGCCTTATGGAAAAACAGTATATTCACTGTTCCAAGAGGATTTCACAAACAGCTTGGCATACATTTTAAAATGTCCTTGATGTCGCCCTTCTGGCCAACAAGAAAGCAGGCAAGCTCATGTTACAGCATCAGATACGCTGAGCAACTGGTGTGGAGGAAGTATTAATGCCCACAAATCTCCTGTGTAAAATCAAACACAGACAATTACCTTGGTTATGAACCACAGTGGTGTAACAGGCTTCAGCTAGCAGCCTGTCCAGTTGCTCTTTGGCATGAATCCTGAATAGACCTTGCAGTTGGTCCTAAATCTTCAGATACTTCCCTCCTCTCCCCCACCCCCTTGGCTGGTAGCCCTACTGATTACATTAAGCATTCACACAGCTGCTGATGTCTGCCCTTTACCTAGAGATATGGGAATCTCAGTCAAATTGCCATCGACATGCTCCCTCCCAGGGTTTCCCAGTAAAAGAGTGGAGGGGATAAGTGAAAGCTCCTGAAGAACTTCCTAGACAAACATCACCTGGAACAGAACTGTAATCAGCCTGATGTCAAAAATTCTGGAAAATAGGCACTTGGCACAGAGTTAATGGAGAAAGATAGAGTTACCTTTAATTGGAATTCCACACCTTCGAGATCTTGAACATGGGCAAGCGCGCCTGCCCCAAGGGATTACACCTTTTATAGATTTTTATTGGTAATTAACATATTGATATCTATAGCCAACCCTGGCACTAGGTGTACCAATGGTCCACCCCTGGTGGTCTTCAGCTCAGCCCCTCGGAGAGGGCCCACGTGGGGCTTGGCCCTCTTCTGTTGTTTTGTCTTCAGGCTGTCTGCAGGTGGCTTCTTCAAAACATCATGTCCTTGGTGAGGCATGGGAAAGTCTGAGATAATCCCTCAGGAACAGGCCTAGTGGCTTCTAATACGTGAACAATCCAGGAAGCTTCACATAATTCTAAAAGTCCTAAAAATCTACAGAACACACTTAAATCTTTAGGCATCAAGCCAAAGAAATCTTTGCTCCCTTCCTAAAAGAAGGGAAAAAGAGAAACCCCCAAATATACCAGCTCCTCCCACTCCAGGCAACTCTGCTGCACAAAGGCATCTCTTTATCTTTGTTAAAGACCTCAGGCCTCACTTGAAGAGATTCAACATGGGACAGAGTTCACTCCTTTTACCTATCTGTGGACATTTTGAATTTGAAAAACCCTGTTGTCTAAACCCCACTCATTTTTTTCCTGCCATCCTTAACATGATGCAGTTTACACACTTACCTGCAATTCTCTTCCCCCATCGTTGACAACATTTGTGCCTAAGCTGCTCCACAGATTGAGCAGAGGAGTGTGTATATTAATAGAGCAGATACAGATGAGTACACTCTCGTGCTCCCTGGCTCATGCTTCCTCCAAAGCAGATCATTTCTGCATAGTACACAGTCTTGCAGACTAGGTTTTAAGAATTTAAGCTAAAGAAACAAAGATTAGCATCTCAGAAGTCTATTAACAAACTTAAGAGGGTTGATTTTTTTTACCCAGCATGCATATTTATATATTATTAATGAAATCCAAGACTTGCATGATGTGTTTCTGTCCCTCCTATATCACTCCTGTGTACAGCAGTGTATAAATTATTCCTGTTATTGGCCTTTGTTGGTTGTCTCTTCAGAAGTAAGCAGTGAAAAAAAAGAGCTTTCTGTTCCTTCCAGAAACGAAATCCCACTACCAGGCTAAGCATGGGGCTGAGCTTAATTCACTTTCTACCTGTTTTATCTGCCTGAAATCTGCATTTTCACTGCAAACTGCTTTGCCTTCTGTAGGGGTGAGAAATGAAAGGAAAACAATTGAATAAGCCTGAGGTAACCAAGAGGCATGGGAATTCAAGCCAGACTTAATGTGGTCCTTAACCTGGAATCAGCAGAGGATGAAGCTCTGGGGGAACAGGTCTGAAGGAAGAGTAAAGAAAAACCCACACACTACTTCGTTTCTCAGAGAAGTATTATAGTCCTTCTTCTCCTCTAGAAGCAGCCATTTCTGATACCTGAGATAAACCCAGATGTTTTTTGTTCTTCCTCTTTAACCCAAGCTCTAGTCTGCTGCAGCACCTGCAGCAGTGTTCCTGGCGGCTCAGAGAGGTGCCTTCCAGCTTCTTCCTCCTCCTTCTCTTCCTCCTCCTCCTCACCATCTTACCTGCTAACTCTGCCTCCCCCAGCTCCTGAACATCAAGTGCCTCCCCAGCCTCTTGTTTTCTACCCTTTTTCAATTGCTTATGTGCTACCAGTTTAGGGGTTCTGCAGCCACAACCTGGTCAGATTTTCCACATTAGATTCTATCTACATCTGTACCCCTTCCTCCTTGTCCCAAGAGGAGAGGGAACCCTCACAGGTTCATTCTCCAGACCAGCTGCATGTTGATAAATAACTATGCAATATTTAGTGGCTATTTCCTGACTGCAAAAGTAAGCAAGCCTACAACGATCTGTGGAAAAAAAAAGGCAGGGATCATCTTCTCAAGCCTCGACAAAGGAGTTATGTTGGATGACTAGCTCACAGCAGCATCAGCAGTAGAAACAGTTAATAGTTGTATTTAAAAAAACATGAATGTGAGACTAAGGTAGAACATTTAAAAATAACTGTTCTTAATGTTGCTAGGGAGACCTTTGTTATAGCCATTGTACGTGATGTGCATTGATTATATTCCACGCAGGTAACATTTCTCTCTCAGACTAGTAGATGCTGACAATACTCCCACTTGTATGAGGTGGTATGTAGGAGCATACAGGTTGTGGAACTAAACAACACTAGAGAGGATATTTACTCATTTTTTTCACCTCTTAAAAATTTGTAAATGTGCAGTTTTAATACTCCATTAACAGTTTTCCACCCTTGTAGGTATCTCTTGTTTAATATATTCTGCCTTTTCTAAAGCAAAAGCGCTCACAATCATTGTAATTGGGGTGATAAACACAACCATTCTGTTATAAAAATAAGGGTTATAATTCATATTGCTGGCAGGGCATGCATCTGGAGCTCTCTTGGTTAAATCTGAGTAGTTTCACTACATGGCATTCAAACAAGAACTGTATTGACTGCATTAAAGATTTTATTTGTCCTTAAGTCTAGTTGATTAGGTCACAGTAGTAAAGGCAGAAAATGTATTGCTGGTGCTCATGTAGTTACATGGGCTGCTTTTACTAAATGCTTTTGAGAAAATGTTGCTGATCAAAAGCGGTTAAGTCAAAATCTTGGCAATAAAACCCTTCAAGTTTTCATTACCATATTCTAAGCTTTACCCATGCCAATAAAAACATCAGTATTTGGAAACACAGCCTTGACAGAACTTCAGTTTCGCTTTTTATATGACAGTTTTCATTTTCCTGGCTTTTTTTTTTTTTTCTTTTTAAATATTGACTTGGATTAAATAACCTTGTACGGATGACAAATTTTAGCAGAAATTATTCAGGAAGCCAAGCTTCTTGAGGGCTTATTTCAGAGAAGTTTTAAATTTCATATTGAAAATATTTACTTCAGTTTTTCCATTTGTTAGGCTGGGAGAGCTCAATAAGTAAATTCAAATAGAAGTGTATAGGCTGCATTTCAGGCAGCTGTGGCTTTAGAGACATGCTTCTAAAATTATTGGAATAATTGAAAAGTTGCAGGCTGGTAGAGGGAGGAATTTCTAGTTTGCTGTGATATAACAGACAAGCTCCTCACTTCTTTTAGCCTACAGAGTAAAAGTTCACCTTGTCAGTCTATCCAATATCCTCACCATCACTGGGTGTCTGGGAAAAAAGAATGGAAATTGAACAGAATCAAAACTGTATGAATATACATGAGTTTTGCCTTCTGGCTTAATGAAGCTACAAGAATACTGTCTGCCTGAAAGTGGGGAAGTTATTCTTCAATTTAGAAGGATTTGAATTTTTTTTCCCTGTCAGTAGTTTGGTAGTGATGAAGAACACTGTTTTAAATCATATTGCTGCCAGAGCTTTTTATCTCTTTTGATTGATAATTCAAACATTAGAACACACTGCCCTCAAAATATTTTCCTATTTATTTTTGATATTTTCCTTGTCTACGTAGTTGATTTAGCCCATTCCCTTTCTGTGTCCTACATATAAACAGGGTAGAAAATGGGAAAAAGGTATGGCATAGCCTCAGTGTCTAAGGATAAGGCTAGATCTCTCCATTACTACAGAGGTAATACAGTTTTCCAACTGGCAAAATGTTTGTGAGACTACAAGTTGTTTTCATCCTTTCAAATGTCACTTTTTCAGTGTGAAACATGAGGTCGTGTTTCTGGGTGAATTTAAACTTGGCTGGTGTTTGCCTTGCTCTGAACAGACTCTGAACAAAAGCAGCACAGACAGCATAGTATGAAACCAGACTATTAAATAAACTGGCATAGAAGAAAGACAGCAATTGTAACATTATGCTTTCTCAGCTGAAACGTGTTACTAAGGGTATTTACAGGGATTTCAGTAATACAGCCATTTGTCTTACCTAGTTGGACAGAGTAACTTACGTTGCCCAGATTGATATGTATATGTATTGCAAGTCTCTACATGTGTACTACAGTAAGTAGCTCCAATGTGCGTGCAATTGTTATTATTTGTCATCAAACACAGTCTTTGGGCCATCTCTTTAAGAAAAGCTACTTGAGTTTGCACAAAAAATATGCTGTGAAGGGGAAACCTACCTGTGTAAAAATTAGCCATGGGAGTCCACATGCATCTTTTCATCCTTGGAATCTAGAAGCATCCATACAGGCATGCGAAGACTGTTGTGAAAACCTGTTAGGAGGAGGTACAGAAATGAGAATATGTAAGTAAGTGTTTCTGTTTACCTTTCCCGAGCTTCCTGCCCACACAGAAGATCAAGAAACAAAAAGCCAATCTGCTTTTCCATGCTCAAATGGCCTTGAGTTCATACAAGGAATGGAGCTGAAATGGCCATCTTCCAGCTTTGCTGTGGGAACTGAGGAAACAGTTTCTTTACTTAGTGCTTGTCAGACTCATCTCTAAAATGGATGGTTTTTTCCCCTAGATATATTTACATCAAAATGCCTGGTCTAGCATCCACTGTCTGGAACAAGTTATTTTCATTTTAGTTTAAACTGTTAGGCTGGGGGGGCTAAAGGGGGAGCTGGCCGAACAGAAGGGTAAATGAAAGGATCTCTTTAGGCATCTGTGAAAGGTTTAGCTCCAAAAACATGTTTACATATGCTTAGATGAACAGCTGTTCTGTAGCACCCTGTGTGGATGCCTATGAGCACTGAGAAGCTGAGGAGTCCCAGAGTGGCACCACGCAGCCATGCCTGCTCAACTGCACTTACACAGCCCCCTCCTCCAATAGAGTAAGTAGATGTGCTGACCAGTGATTCCCTTTTCCTCCTTTTACTGGTTTACCACCACATATGAAACTCAGAGGCTATCTGAGAGGCAATATCTTCCTTTTCCAAGAAACATCATGGATCTGGTGTAAAATTTCTGAGATACTCCCTCCAGCATGGAGAATTGGGGCAGCTTCCCTCAAATCCTTTACCATTCCCTTACTGAGTTTTTCTTTCAGGCTGAGCTGATACACAGGAGCTGTGAGCAACTACAGAAACCCAAGACCTGCCACAGCATGTTACTGATCCCAGGACTGTAGCTGCTGAAATTGGATTACTGAGTATTTGCACAAGTAAGCAGTCTCTGGAGACCAGGACATGGATCTTGGGCTCAGATTGTTGAAGTGCTAGGTTGTTCTTTCCCACTCCCCCATGCAGCCCTTTCACCTGCCCCTTCATGGCCAGAAGGGCTAATAAAGAATATAAGCTCTGCGCCAAAATGGCTGCAGCACAGACACGTGTCCGGCTCTGACCTTACTGCAAGGGTGGTGACCTCCAGCAGAAGAGAGGAAGCTTCTGGCTGTGGCCTGATTTGGCTGATCTTATCTGGAGGCTAATGAGACAGAGCAGATGCTCTGCGACCGGTTGCTGCCAGGACCTGAGGCAGAAACCCCGGCACAGTAACCAACTACCTGCTGACTGATGCAGGGAATTACACTTTTAATGAAGGGCAAGTGAGGCACAAAGCCTCACAGGGACCCTCATCTCAAGAATTACGTTCAGCCCTGAAGTGTGCATTAACTCTTTAGCCATTGAATCCGTATACAAACTCAAAATTGCTTTTTAATGCAGTTTCTTGAAGCCCCTCCATCAGCCAGAGGCTGCTTCGGACTAATAGAATCACAGAATGATTTGGGTTGGAAGGGACCTCTGGAGGTCATCTAGTCCAACCCCCCTGCCGTGGGCAGGGACATCCCCAACTAGATCAGGTTCCTCAAAGCCCTGTCAAGCCTCACCTTGAATGCCTCCAGGGATGGGGCCCCAACCACCTCCCTAGGCAACCTGTTCCAGTGTTCCACAACCCTCATGGTGAGGAACTTTTTCCTAATATCCAGTCTAATTTTACTTTTTTTTTTTTTAAAAAATGAAACTTAACTATAATAGTCAAACTCAACACTACTAAGAACAAATAAAGCACAAACAGGAAACATTGCTTAAACTAAAATTCATGAAGAGAGAAACCATTAATCAGAACAGTTCTGGTTTTTAGCAACATCTGTCAGCCTAGGTTCAGTATCAGTACAGGTTAGGATGGCCACATTCTGTTCATTTTGCAACTTAAAACTGAAGAGTTAAGCTTTGTCTGTTGGCAT